>LBNU01006474.1:4754-20543 GCA_014162995.1 Artemisia annua | reverse complement strand
TTTTAGTGCGGACGTGCGGATGAACATGGGCCGTAGATCTTTTCCCATTAGCGGTTGAGATTAGATCTAATTATATAAGACGGAGTGGCATTTTCGTAAATATGGTCAAAGCTGCGGTCGTCATTTTCTTCGTATCTTTTTTATTTTTATTATAATATTCTGTTTCCTTATTTTTTGCAACTATTTTTATTTAAGTTTTATTATCGAATGGATTTACCTGATCAGTATTTTGGTATCGGTCCTAATCTATCGCATCATTCTTTATCAAAAAACGCTGTTGAAGGTATTTTATCAGGTATATATCACAATAGATCTATTGTGATATTTAACTTTTTTAATATTATTAAAATGATATTAATCGTTTTTGTTATTCTTCATTTTCAAATTTTATTCTGCATTTATAAATTGTTATTCTGCATTTTGAAATTGTATTCTGATATTAATATTGTTATTTTGTTCGGTATTATGATATTAATATATAAGGATAGTATTCTGATATTAATATCGTTATATAAGGATGGTATTCTGAAATTAATACCGCTACATAAGGATGGTATTCTGATATTAATATCGTTACATAAGGATGGTATTCTGATATTAAGATTGTTATATAAGGATAGTTTTCTGATATTAATATCGTTTTTGTTATTAACTTATATTTGGTAGGTATTAATATCGTTATATTGGAGGTATTGTGATATTAATATATAAGGATAGTATTCTGATATTAATATCGTTTTTGTTATATGGATTGTATTTGTTATATGATTGTTATTATGTAGAATTGTGTATTTGTTATATGACACGTGGCCCTTATTCGTTTGACAGTTGGTCCTTATTTGGAATTCTGCTTTTTAAATTGTATTATGATATTAATTTCGTTATATGTTATGTATTATGATATTAAGTTATATTAGAGCGATTATTATTATATTATTATTATTTTAATATCCTGAACTTGTAAGTTAATCTTTTTTGTTTTTAATAAAGTTAATATGGTAGGTATTTTAATATTAAGATTGTTGTTATGATATAATGATTGTTATTTTGATATTAAGATTGTTATTGTGATATAATGATAGTTATTTTGATATTAAGATTGTTGTTATTATGATATTTAATTGTTATTTTTGAGACAATTGTGTACTTGACACGTAGCTCTTATTCGTTTGACAATTTTCCCTTATTTGTTATTCTGCTTTTTAAATTGTATTATGATATTAATTTCGGTATTATGTTATGTATTATGATATTAAGTTATATTATAGTTATTATTATGTTATTATTATTATTTTAATATCCTGAGTTTGTAAGTTAATCTTTTTTGTTTTTAATAAAGTTTATATGGTAGGTATTTTGATATTACGATTTTTGTTATGATATAATGATAGTTATTTTGATATTAAGATTGTTATTGTGATATAATGATTGTTATTATGATAGTATAATTTTTTAATTTTTATTTATACTGATTGTAAAGTTCAATGTATATATTTTTGATATTTTTATATTTTACTTTCATAGATTTTTTTTAGGTGATTTGATGATGCATAATTCTGCAAGCTTTGATCTTGTTGATGATGTAAATTTATCAACAGATGATAATGTTGAAGACAACGATGAAGTAAATTCGATAGATTTTTTTACATTAAATTCAAGGCTATATAAACTTGTTGTCATTAAAGCAGTTGTACCAAAAGAAGGTAGTTCGTTTGATAGTTTTGAAGATGTTTATAAGGTGTACAAAAATTATGCTGCTGAAGCTGGTTTTATTGTTCGTAGAGGGCATGAAAGTAAAGCTGGAGGTATAATTGTGAATAAGGAATTTGTTTTTAGTAAAGAAGGGATCAAAAGAGTTAAACTTAAAGAGTTTGATAGTTTAAAACAAGATTGTGATGATAAGAAGGTTAAGAGGAAAAGATATGAGTTTAGGACAAATTGCAAAGCTAGACTTTATGTTATTAAATCTGGTGATAAGTATATGGTTAAAACCTTTGTGGAAGATCACAATCACGGTTTTTTTACTGCTGAAGATAGATATTTGCAAAAGTCTCATAGGTCTATGAGTGTGGCGCATCAGTATTTTGCTATTAAGGCTTCAAATTTAAACATTGGTCCTTGTATGTCATTCAATTTTATTGCTGAACTTTTGGGTGGATATGAGAATGTTGGTGCTACTAAGACTGATTTTAAGAATTTGAGTCGTGACATTTATAATTATATTGGTAAATATGATGCCCAAATGATAATTGATAAGTTTAGCGTTCTGAAAAAAAGAGATGAAAATTTAACATTTGAGTTTAAGACTAATACTCAGGGTCAGTTAAGTTGTTTGTTTTGGT
Organism: Artemisia annua; assembly: GCA_014162995.1. NCBI lineage: Eukaryota > Viridiplantae > Streptophyta > Magnoliopsida > Asterales > Asteraceae > Artemisia > Artemisia annua. The sequence goes on along the minus strand of LBNU01006474.1, from coordinate 18,201 downwards.
TTGATGATACAAGTAAAAGGAATTACGAAGCTTTTGGTGATGTTTTGTCTTTTGATGCTACATTCAAAACAAATATGTAAGTTATTTTTATTTATTTATTTATTTTATCTTTTATTTATTTATTTATTTATTTATTTATTTATTTATTTATTTATTATTATTATTATTATTATTATTATTATTATTATTATTATTATTATTATTATTATTATTATTATTATTATTATTATTATTATTATTATTATTATTATTATTTATTATTTTTTTTGTAGGTATAATATGGTTTTTGTTCCTTTTACGGGTGTTGATAATCATAAAAAATGTGTAATATTTGGTGCTGGTTTGCTTTCGAAAGAAGACGTTGTTTCTTATGAGTGGCTACTGGAAGCTTTTCTGAAAACACATATCAAGGAGCCGTACCTTGTTTTAACAGATCAAGATCCTTCAATGTTAATTGCAATACCAAAGATGTCTAAAAGTGCTAAACATCGTCTATGCATGTGGCATATAATGAATAAACTTCCTACAAAGGGATTTTTTTTTTTTTTTTTTTTTTAAAGATATATTGTAACAAAAAAGTTAATTTAAACATCTTTTTAATATTACTTATTTTCAGTAATAAGTTAATATAAAAAATTATATTTATATATAAATATGTTTTTCCTTATTTTATACAGATTGGTTCTGAAATATGTGAAGAAGAAGGATTCAAGAAGCGTTTATGTCGTATTGTATGGAGGGAAAGCGATGAGCCTAAAGAATTTGTTAGAAAATGAAATTCTTTATTGGATGAATATAAGTTGGATGAGCATAAATGGTTAAATGATATGTTTAATATAAAAGAGAAATGGATTCCTGCTTATTTTAGAGATATCCCAATGAGTGGTTTGATGAAAACTACGTCAAGATCTGAAAGTTAAAACTATTTTTTTTGGTCATAATTCTAATTGGAGTTCCACTATAGTTCATTTTCTTTTTCGTTATGAAAGTGCGTTAGATCAACAAAGAAATAATCAACGTGTTCTTTACAAGAACTGGTAAGCCACAATTGAAAACCAGGCAAGCAGTTGAAGTACAAGCTGCAGAGTTTTTTACCCTTGAGGCATTCTATTTGGTTCAGATTGAGATTGTTGCTTCTGTTGATAGTTGTACTGGTTCTATGAAAAATTTGGGGTATGTTAAGGACACTGATAAAGAGTGGTATGGAGAGTTTAAGGTATTTTTTTTAATATTAATAAAAATGATCAGTAAACTGGTGTTTAAATTTAGTAAAAATAATAATTATTTTTTCATTTCTTTTTCTTTTTCAGGTTGACTACGATGAAGAAAGTCATTCAGTTAAATGCAGTTGCCTACATTTTGAAAGACGTGGGTTGTTATGTCGTCATGCATTTTATACTCTTAGAGCAAATTCAATTAAGAAGATACCAAAACAGTATCTTTTAAGGCGTTGGAGAAAAGAAGCTGTTGTTTTACCTCCTCTTGGATCTTCTTATAAAACAAGTGGATCTTCAGGTTCTTCTATTTCCAAAGTTTATTCAAAAGTGAATGAGATAATCAATCAATGTGGATACGATGAAGAGAAATTGAGTAAATTTCTTGAACAATTGAGTGTTTATGAATCTGAATTAGAATCATCAACTGTGCCGCAGAATTCACCAAGTAAAGAGCAGAGTTTATCATTTATGATTGGTATTCTTGTCCCTCCTGTTGTTGAAGTTTTCCCTCCTAATACTGGTAAAACTAAAGGTGGAATTAGTGGTCATAGGTATAAACCTTCAAATAATGATACGAGAATTAAAGATGCAAAAGAAGGTGGGAAAAAAATGAGAAAATGCAGAATCTGTAAAAAAATTAACAGATCATGATTTCAGGAATTGTCCCAACAATCCAAACAGGAAAAAACTGAATCCTAAGAAAGTCATTAAGAAGACGAATCGAAAACAAAAGACAAAAAAGAATCAATCGAGTAAAGCTAATTCTAAGCAGGGTGCTGATGTATCTAACTTCAGTTCTGAGGAAGATAGTGATTGTTAAGTTTGAGTAATTTAAATTTTATTTTTGTTTTTATTTTTATTGTTCTGAGGATAGATATTATGAAATTTGTTATTATGATATTTAAGATTTTTATTATGATATAGTTTACTTTTTTTGATATTATATTGCTATTATGATATTAAGTTAGTGTTTCTGCTTATTTTGTGATATTAATCTATTTTTCAGTTAAATTAAAACATTTTTTATGTTATATTTAATGTTTTGTTATGTTTAACAAAACATGTGTTTGTTTTTGGATATTCTGTGATAAAAGATATTCTATGATATCTGAAACTAAATTATGTGATAAAATGCAGAATCTATATAACCAAGAAATATTACAAAAAACTAAATCCAACATAAACTCAAACTCGAAACAAATAGATTAACAACCAAAAACAAAAAAAAAATGGACGTCCAAGTTCCTGCACTATTGCCTGAAATAATCTTCCATATTCTATTGCTACTCTCGGTTGACTCGTTGTTTAGATGCAAGTCTGTTTGCAGAGAGTGGTACAAGTTAATAACCCATGAAACTTTTGTTAAAGCTCATTTGGCTAAAAAAAAATAAGTGCTTGTTTTACAAAAGGAATGATGTTCTTAATACTTGTTGTGTTAATGATTTGTTGTTGGCTAATCCTATGAGCAAAACCTCAATTCATTATCCACTAATTGTTGACAACTTTGCTCGGTTGGTCGGTGGTTGGCTCCAAACAGTCAGACAATATTGACCAAGGATATTGATCAACTAAAGTCAAACAGCTTAGGCCAACTAACCAAGGAGTACAGCGTTTTCCCGGGTCGTTATGTCCCAGCGAGGTGTGAAATTGTATTTAAACGAACTTGTGATCCGGTGATTTTGAACAGGAAAAGGGTAACGAGTGAGTACACTAAGATAATATAAAAGAAAATAGCTTAAACAAGCTATGAGAACAATTACATGAAAGCAAATGACTAAAAACGTTTAAAAACTTAAAAACGAACGTTTAAATATAAATTACGTAAACGTACAAAATAAAACGTGATTTTTGAGCAATATAAATTCCACGGGTATGAAAATTACTTTTTTACAAACCTAATGGTAAAAGAAAATTTTAGAAAAAAAAAGAAAATTATTTATTTGACTATTTAATTAATTATTATTAATTAAAAACTAATTAAATACTAATTAAACTAATTTAAATTATAATAAATACTAGATAAATAGTAATAATTCTAAAACTTTTTATAAAAATACTTAGCGGTATAATAAAGCTAGGAAAAATATAAAAGAGGTGGAAAGCTTATTAATGTGCTGGAAAAATAAGCTGATAAGCTTATAAGTTTAAAAAGGAGTCACATTAGTATAAAAATAACTTGGGAAAAGAAAAACACTAAGATAGCCTTAGGGGAGATGGTGCACGGGTCAGCCTTGGTTTTGTCTATTGGGACCAAGAGGTACAAGGTTCGATTCCCACTAATGGCACATTTCTCTTTTTATTTTTATTTTTGATTTTAACTTTACAAAAACATTTTAACAATAAATGTAAACAACTTTTACAAAAGAAAACTTTTTATAACTAACAAATAAGCTTTGTAGGAGCTTATAAGCTCATCAGTACATAAAATAAGCTTGAAAAGGATTTAGAAACTTGAAAAAGCAAATCAAGAAGCTACAAACTGGTTATAAAAGTTGAATATGCTACGAGCTACTGAGATGAGCCTAAGAGAAGCTAAATTAACAAGAAAAATACACTGAACAAGCTTAATAAGCCAAAATTAGCAAATCCAAATCCTTTAAACCAAGCAGGCCACCAGGCTAAGTTGCAGGGGTGATTGAGCTTATCAAATAAGCTCCCAAGCCTAAAATAAGCCTGGAAATAGCAAGATCGGACACTAAGCTATCCAAAAAGCCCAAGCTTTCAAAGTGGGACCCACTAATAAGCTTATGAGGAACAGGTGAACATGCCCCACTTACACTGACTCATCAGTGTAAGTTGTTCAATGGTTGGATTTTTAGAAGCAATAATAAGCACTTAAATAAGCATACAAAGATAAATTAAGCACATGCACAGTAAGTCTACAAGAAGGGCTATCTAAAAAGCCAAAAAGGTCAGGCTAATATGCAATATTGAACTAGGAACAAGCTTAAGAAAATGAGCTTATGAAACTATTCACACTGGTACAGGACAGTCAAAAAATCAAATGGGTCACTTTGTGACCCATTTTTAGTGAGCAAATGAACTTGAAACTGATATTTTCTTTTTGATACAACTAAATCACCTACTAGAGAACATAAATCAACAATCTAAACTTATTTCCAATTAGTAATAAACCCTGTGCAAGATCTGGAACTTCTGACCATTTCAACAGATATGGATTTTTGACTTTTTTTAGAAAATGAACTTTGTTGACTTTTATGGATTTCTACTGGGCCTAGACCACTGATTAAGTTGTTATAAGGTGAAATGAAGCTAATCTAAGCTACTTTAACTACTTATGTAACCATTTCCAGAATTATGCAACTTAAAATTCTCACGATCCATAAAAATTGGAGAAATTACATGAAGTTTTGACTTTTTCTTATTAGACCACTGGATTTTATGCTAGATATAACCTATTAGGAACTAATGGGACATGTTTGAACACTGAACAACAATACAAACATAATAGAACCTGTGGTAAACTGTAAATCCAAACATCCCTATAAAAAGATGACATTGAGATTTTCAAAGCATAAGCTAGTTTCAGGCCATGATACTGATTTCAATGATTATAAAATGATGAAATAAGCTAAAATGAACACTTAAACATCAACAATAACAACAAAACACCAATAATCTACAAAATGCTAATTTGACAGTTGAAATGAGAAATTTAGCAACCAAGGATTCTAATGAACAAGAAGATGATTTTAAGCCACATATCCACTAACTAACTCCAAAGTGGCATAAAAGCACAAAGATAAGCAGATTATAAGCTAGTCTACAGTAATCTTGCAAAAATGGGAAAATAGGCTTACTAACTGTTTTTCAGCTGAGATCAAAGAACCAGGGACCAAATTCACATCCTATAGCTTACCAAAAAGCAACTATCCTATGGCCATCCTTGTTTTACCATGCTCCATGATTCATTCATCCTATGAACTGATTTTTGAATTTCTATCTATTTTTAGTGATTTTTTGGTATTTTTGATATTTAAATGAAACTTGAGTTAAGTGCTTACAGAGCTTATAAAAGCTCTATAACAAGGCAAAACAATTTGAAAGGATCAATAAACAAAGACTTTCAACAATTTTAGAGCTAAAATGAGATTTTAAATAAAAATGGCAAAGACTGAATTTAATAACAAGAGCTTGAAATACTGATTAAATTAGGTTTCAAATACACTAAAAATACTAGGATTACAAATTAGAAGCTTAAAATTACACTGAAGATGGAAAATTTATGAAAACGATATCTAAACTACACTACAATCTACTACTAGCTACTGCCCCCTCCTCTTTCTTCTTTTCTTCACTTATAAGGACCTGGTGGGGTTTCTGAGTCAATCCCATCTCTATTCTCAGCCATTGGATGGCTAAATTTGATCCTGGCCATCAAATTGAATTTTGGCGGGAAACTTGGTACAATGCAATTGGGGAGTTTTGCTTGTGGCAGAGAACAAGATTTGGAGTTATATGGAGGAAAGTGAGTGTAAGGTGGGTGATGGCAGAGAAGGTGTGATGATGGGGTAGGTTGGTGTTTGCAGTGAGTAGCAGACTCACGTGGGAGGAGGGAAAAAGATAACTAAGGGAGGTTTGTTTGACCGAGTGAGTTGACTGGGGTGAGTTTATTAAACCAGCGGTGTGTGAGTTGGGTTATTTATGAAATGGGCCTTGGGAGATATAAGGGATTGGGTTGTGGACTAAATTTAATAGGTGTTGGTTTTGTAAATTACACTAGGGCCCTTTTGGTTGTAGTTTAGTAAATCACAAGGACCTTTTATGTAATTTCTGAAAGTTAAAGGACCAAATCTGCCAATTTCTCCAAAGTTATTCCAAGGACCATTCCTGCCAATTTGTAATTCCACAAGGTTCCTTGATTGCTTATTTTCCAATTTTGAATGCCCCGGGACTAAAACTGCCAAAACTCAAAGTTGAGGGACCAAAACTGTAATTTCCTCAAACTTTTTCACCCAAGGACCATTTTTGATAATATTTGACTTTTAAAGGACTTGGGTTGACTTACCTTTCAAAATAAATGCTCAGGGACTAATTTTGACAAGTTTTGAAAGTTGGGGGACTGAAACTGCCAATTGTGCAAACTTTGTTCGTTTTTCATTTGATTTTTACTCATTTTGCATCTGAAACATATAAAACACAATTTTGGGATATTTTTAGTATTTTGATGCATTTTTGAGTGTTTTTAAATGTTTTGTAGCTTAGATTTGACCAAAAATGATGAGTGTTTGAGCACTCATCAATCCCCCACACTAAACTATTGCTAGTCCCTAGCAATATTTTATGAAAATTAATGGATTTTAATCTCTTTACCAAAAGTCATTACTTCTAGAGTAGCCAAATGTTTCAGTTCAAGTAAGAACTATGGTACACTGATAACCATATGATTTTGAGCAAACCATCAGCTTTAAACGGATTTGATTAGTCTTTACCAGAAGCCGTTTGCTTCTGGACTAGCCAGCTCTTGATGGAATTCAGTCATCATCTTGGTGAGTTGATTACCAATTATGGTTTTCCACTGCCTTTACCACAAGCCATAACCTTGTGGGCTAGCCAACTCTTCACTATTCAAAGATATGGTGAGTTGAATACCATACAATTTTTGGCAAATTGTCAGCCATAAACGGATTTGAGATATCTTTACCAAGAGCCGTTTGCTCCTAGATTAGCCAGTCCTTATGTGGGTTAGACATGGTGGACTGATAACCATTTATTGTGTTAGTGCAAAACACTCACAAAAAAAAAATTTTTGGCCAAAATGGGGGAATTAGGGCACTAGAAGTAAAATATGTGATCAAATTCGCCAGAATTCCCTCCCCCACACTTAGAATTGAATATTGTCCTCAATATTCAAAGTCCCGGCTATTATGCCGAATCCTTGAACGTAAAAAGATAACATTATTAGCTAAGTGTGGGAACCAAAGGTGAAAAATAAGCTAAATAGCTAAAGCTTCTTAAATAGAAGCTATCACTTATTTTAAAATGATTTTTTTTTATTGTATATATATACATGCCAACAAAAGCAAGGGAAACACCCCCACACTTAGGGTGAAAACCCCATAACATGCTACTGTTTTTGTTTACCGAGTCGCTAGCTTGACTCGACCCCGAATTCATTGGTTCTTGGGTCAGCAACATGTGGAAGAGACAATCTCCATTGGAATTTCATTCAAGATGTTTGGACAAACATTTGAAGCACGTGAAAGTTCCACACCGATGAGATAAGTACCTGGCTTTACCTAGAATGGTAAATGGAAATGCCGGGGTCAAAAATAGTGTCTTCATTCCCGAGGGAGTGAAGAACAGGAGAAGCCACGGGATAAGTGAAGAAAAGAAAGAAAGTCATGATAAAAATCATGACTAACTCGTCATCGCCCACAGGAGAATTCATAATATCATGAATCTCATCTTTTAAGCTCGTTTGTTCAAGACATCTCCCGGGTGTGTCTAGATCAAAGTAGAAGTTATCATACTCCGGTGGAGGTATGATATGAGTGAGTTCACCAGAGAACTCCTCGAAGGTGAATGAATCATATTCGGGGAGAGAATTATGAGAATGAGAAAGGGTACTACCACTAATCTTCTCTCCCATATGATTGAAAGTGAAGGCTTCAAATTCCGGTATAGAATCATCGGAAAAAATGTCACTATCCTTAATGGGGATAGGAGATGAAATGGATTTCTCTTTGAAAGCCTCAATTTTAGAAATAAGAAGGCTGACATTCAATAATGTAGCACGAAGAGCTTCATCTTGGATTTCAGTGTCAATTTCTTCATCATTCTCTTCTTCTAAGCTGACTAGCTCAGAAGGTAATTCTTCCATATAAACGATGTCTCCACAAGATAACGAATTGTCATCAGTAGAATCGGAGGACATCTCAACATGATCAGTTGGGAAGATAAGAGGAGGAGGGATATCACACATATGATCAAAAATTCCCTGTGACTCTCTTGGGATTGGGACAAGGTTCTCAACACTAGACTTTATGAATTCGTCCGATTCCTTTTCAGGAACAGTGTCAAGATGCTCGTCCCCCATGTTTAGAGAGTGAGTGGGAACCTCGGGTGTGATAACAGTAGAATAAGATGGAATCTCAACTGATGGTATCTCATCTGATGAACTTGATGAATCTTTATAAAATTCAAGAATATCAAGTGTATTTTCATCATCACTGTCATCAGGAATGAAACGGAATTGAGAGCTAGATCTAGTTGTTTTTTCTTTTTCAATTGATTCCCTAATAGATTTTTCAATGGCATATTGGGAATTTATTTTAGCAGCATGTTCTTCAGCTAACAATTCTTCCATGGATTTCTCATGTTGTTCATGACCAAGAAGCTCATCATGACAAGTGTTTAATAACACTTGTATTTCTTGTATGTCTTGGATGAAATGATGAGAAAAAGGTTGTGGTGGCGATTGGCTAAGGTAAGGCTCTGGAGGTTGATCAAAATGACGTGCGTCATAATTATCATAAGGTTCGTGCTCAAAGATAGGTGTGTAACTATTTTGGCACTCAGAGCTGAGATGTAAACCTCCACAGTATGTACAACAGTTGAACTGTTGTGACTGATTCTGTGAGTTATGTGGATATTGGTCAAAACGAAATTCGTAATCGTTACAAGGAACTTGCTCATGGAAAAGCTGGTTCCCAGTTTGACAATTAGAACTGTCATGAGGACCTCCACAATACTCACAAGAAAAACTCAGTGTACCTTGATACGAAGAATCNGGTGTGTAACTATTTTGGCACTCAGAGCTGAGATGTAAACCTCCACAGTATGTACAACAGTTGAACTGTTGTGACTGATTCTGTGAGTTATGTGGATATTGGTCAAAACGAAATTCGTAATCGTTACAAGGAACTTGCTCATGGAAAAGCTGGTTCCCAGTTTGACAATTAGAACTGTCATGAGGACCTCCACAATACTCACAAGAAAAACTCAGTGTACCTTGATACGAAGAATCATTGAAATTTGAATGATATGACCCTTGCTCGTATGAGTTGTGAGGAAGGTGGTTGAAATCGTTTTGAGAATATTCACAAAAGTTCTGATCATAATCAGAGGTGAATGTAGGTTCAGTTCTCAAAAGATAACATGCACAAAGTTCATGGCGAAATCCACAATCCTTGCAATTGCACCGTTCACAAAGTGAACCATCTCCTAACGGATCTCCACAACTAACGCAATGAAGTTGTTTCAACGAAGATGTTTGAGGAGGGTTGTCAGAAAGATTCGGTGAATCATGAAGAGAATTTGTATTTATGAACAAACTGCACACAGTACAAAATCTGTTACTACAATTATTTCCACACTTCTCACAAATACACCAGAAACAACGATAGCCGTTCTCAATCGGGCTTTTACAATGAAAACATGTGTAGCCGAGAGACGCCATAAGAATTAAACATGAGAGAGGTATAAGAAGGTAGAATCAAACGGATAGAGGGTAAGGAAAAATATTTTTGGGTTTTTTGTGTTTGTTGAAAACTTAATTACAATGATTTTGGAAATCGTTTTGAAAATCCAAATCGTTTCCTCTTGGGTCACACTAAGTAATCCCTGAGTAATCTGAAATGGTAAAATTTTACGATTCGTTTTGATTTTATGTGAAAATAAGAAAATATGAACAAAGGTGGTAATATACAAAGGATATAAATATCCAGAATCACTAATCTGCAAATCGTTTTAGAATACGCGCACAACCTCCCCGGCAGCGGCGCCAAAATTTGGTTGGCTCCAAACAGTCAGACAATATTGACCAAGGATATTGATCAACTAAAGTCAAACAGCTTAGGCCAACTAACCAAGGAGTACAGTGTTTTCCCGGGTCGTTATGTCCCAGCGAAGTGTGAAATTGTATTAAAACGAACTTGTGATCGGGTGATTTTGAACAGGAAAAGGGTAATGAGTGAGTACACTAAGATAATATAAAGTAAAATAGCTTAAACAAGCTATGAGAACAATTACGTGAAAGCAAATGACTAAAAACGTTTAAAAACTTAAAAACAAATGTTTAAATAAAAATTACGTAAACGTACAAAATAAAACGTGAGTTTTAAGCAATATAAATCCCACGGGTATGAAAATTACTTTTTTACAAACCTAATGGTAAAAGAAAATTTTAGAAAAAAAAGAAAATTATTTATTTGACTATTTAATTAATTATTATTAATTAAAAACTAATTAAATACTAATTAAACTAATTTAAATTATAATAAATACTAGATAAATAGTAATAATTCTAAAACTTTTTATAAAATACTTAGTGGTATAATAAAGCTAGGAAAAATATAAAAGAGGTGGAAAGCTTATTAATGTGCTGGAAAAATAAGCTGATAAGCTTATAAGCTTAAAAAGGACTCACATTAGTATAAAAATAACTTGGGAAAAGAAAAACACTAAGATAGCCTTAGGGGAGATGGTGCACGGGTCAGCCTTGGTTTTGTCACTTGGGACCAAGAGGTACAAGGTTCGATTCCCACTAATGGCACATTTCTCTTTTTATTTTTATTTTTGATTTTAACTTTACAAAAACATTTTAACAATAAATATAAACAACTTTTACAAAAGAAAACTTTTTATAACTAACAAATAAGCTCTGTAGGAGCTTATGAGCTCATCAGTACATAAAATAAGCTTGAAAAGGATTTAGAAACTTGAAAAAGCAAATCAATAAGCTACAAACTGGTTATAGAAGTTGAATATGCTACAAGCTACTGAGATGAGCCTAAGAGAAGCTAAATTAACAAGAAAAATACACTGAACAAGCTTAATAAGCCAAAATTAGATAATCCAAATCCTTTAAACCAAGCAGGCCACCAGGCTAAGTTGCAGGGGTGATTGAGCTTATCAGATAAGCTCCCAAGCCTAAAATAAGCCTGGAAATAGCAAGATGGGACACTGAGCTATCCAAAAAGCCCAAGCTTTCAAAGTGGGACCCACTAATAAGCTTATGAGGAGCTTGTGAACATGCCCCACTTACACTGACTCATCAGTGTAAGTTGTTCAATGGTTGGATTTTGAGAAGCAGTAATAAGCACTTAAATAAGCATACAAAGAGAAATTAAGCACATGCACAGTAAGTCTACAAGAAGGGCTATCTAAAAAGCCAAAAAGGTCAGGCTAATATGCAATATTTGTTAGGATCATAGTTTTCAACTATTCAGTCAAGTCTCGGTCATTTCAGTAAATGTAATAGGTTGCTAGAATTATCATTATTAGCTACGTTATTTAATTACTCGTATGGTTAATGTTTATGTCCAATAAGGTGTCCAATGGGCCTTGAAGCCCACGACTTAGATGATAGGGAAGGAAGGGAGTGTTGCCCTATCCCTCTCCTATAAATAGGACACCATGTATCTCATAATATTTGTTGGTTATTTTCATATCTTAAGGAAACTCTTGTTCTTTCATCTTTCATATTGATCTTAATCAACCAAGTCTAATTCTCATCTCATTTCTCTCATTTGAATACTTGTGTTTACTAATATGGTGACCTAACAAGTGGTATCAATCGCTAGAAGAAGGTGTAGTTTATTTTTTTTTGGTTATTCGAACCAAAAACTTGTTTTTTATCTCGTAAGAATCAAAAAGTTTGCAACTTTCTTGCTTCTTTTGTGTTTTTATCACATATTTGCTTACAAACTTGTGTTAGAAACCAAAACAAACAACAAAGTTTCAAAATTTTTGGGTTTTTTTAAGATTCGTATAAACTTGTACTATTTATTGAAAATTTTAAAATTTTTGTTAAAAAGTTCAAGTTTGCAACTTTCATTAAGATATCATCATTTTAAAGCTAGTTGTACAAGAATCTTGGATTAAAAACTCGTTTTAGGATTGCTTTTTCACAAAAGAAAAAACGTACTTTTGGCTAGTTATCGAGAATCCAAAAACCCCATTTTATCGAGAACACATAAACCCCATTTTATCGAGAACATTCATTCTTACTACTTAAGTGTTTTTGTTACTTACTCAGTGCTTTTCTCTCTTGTCTAAGAAAGAAAACACTTCGAAATATTGGATAGTTTCGTTATTGTATAATCTCGAAACTTTGGATAAGTGTTATCGAAAACTGAGGTTATCGAGAACTTTACTGGTTATCGAAATCAAGTTCTTGTTTTCGAAATCTTGTGAAACTATCGAAACTAAATTCAGTGACATCGAAAACACACTTTGTCTCCTTTGTACAAAGGATCTCGATAATTCTCACATATTTTTCTCGATAATTTACTTTTATCGAGAACTTCATTGGTTTATCGAGAACTTCAATTTATTGAGATTATTTGGTCTTTAACTGGTTATCGAAATCATCCTTTTACCAAGCATCGAAATCACTTTGGGTTTTGGTTTTCTAAGATTTGTCTTAAGTACTATACTTTCTACAAGATCCATAAACCACAAGTTATCAATAATGTCTTACGTGCCATACTCTGAAGCTCCATTTCAACTTCCTCTATACATCAATGCTCGTCAACATCTACTACGTGGAACTGCATATACTCCTCCATTTATGCTATCAGAACCATACCATGTTTGGAAAGACAGATTTCTGCAATGGCTTCAAAAACGTCCACATTCTGATCTACTGCTGAAATCAATCAAAGATGGACCATATCAGATGAAATTCATTGCCGATACTGAAGGAAATATCACACTTCAAACTTGTGATGTTCTGACTGGTACTGAACTTGATCAATACAATGTTGATAAGGAAGCTGCTTGGTTTATCACTACCGCTCTTCCTAATGCCTTGTACACTAAGCTGGAATCTGATGCAAGTGCTCAAGAGTTGTGGAACCGCCTTGCTATTATGCACAGTTATGAGGATCCTACAGTCATCACTAATAGACTCATTCGATCTTGCTTACAGAGAACGTTTCCTAAGACCATTCTTCCTGCACCAATCTTCATGCATGGGTTCACCTACACTAATGAAGGATTTGTCTTGGACAACTCTAGTGAGCATACTTCAGAAGATCCTCATACTCATCAAACGATTATGCAACAGTTTGAACAACTCGGTGTGTCATCCACTGCACTTACTTGTGTACCATCTGAAGCATCACAACCTACTCCTAAAAGCAGTGCCTACTATCTTCAGAAGTACCTCTCAGCTCTCATAGATGAAGCAATTGCACGTAATCAACAACAAAAAGATCAGATGACTGTTATGGATACTACTGATGATATGATATTGATGGCAG
>LBNU01006470.1:8888-49357 GCA_014162995.1 Artemisia annua | reverse complement strand
AAAAAAAAAAAAAAAAAAAAAAAAAAAAAAAAAAACTTTCACATTTAAAAAGAAAAAAATTAAATATCTCGCAAATCGTTAATTGTTTATGCAAAACGAATCATACCATCACGACGAGAATTTATATAGAGGGGCACTTCTGACGAACTTTTTTTTTGATTTTTTTTCCAGTTACGTCTGGAAAAATCACATGTAATTTATATCACAAATGACATGTGATTTTTCCAGACGTAACTGAAAAAAAAATCGAAAAAAAAGTTCGTCGAAAGTATATCGAAGTACCCGTCTATTGAAAGATAAAAAAAAAACACTCGTCGCGATTGTGTATTTTTTTTTCATTTGACGATTTACCAGATATTTTATTTTTAAAAAAAGAGGCGGAAAATTTTTTATTTTATTTTATTTTATTTATTTATTTTTAATTTTGATGGAAAAATAAGCGGCTAAAATTGGTTCATTAGATCTTCAAATAATTTTGGTTCTACATTGACTCAACTCTACCCAGGGTATCGTTCTGTCAATTAATTGACAGTTGGTCTTTTAATTTTAATAGTAAAATACACCGTTTGTTCCTGTGGTTTGTGTTGACCGGCGTATTTTGTTCTTTAACTGAAAAAATGTACCATTTGTCCTTAAATGTAAAACGTTATATATCGTTAGTCTTTCACTTTAACGGGCCTCATTAACTGTCGCTATAGCATACCAACCTAAGGGTATTCTAATATTTGAACTAGGATCCTCTAATGCTCAAATGAACATGATAAGTCATGTTAAATTTATTGTGAGTGGGAGAGAAAATATAAAATATTATTGTAGGACCTTTGCAATATTTTAAATCAAATATTTTACTCACAACTAGGGGTGGAAATGAGCCGAGCCGCTCGTGAAAAGCTCGGGATCGGATCGGTAAAAAGCTCGAACGAGCCGAGCCTAAACGAGCTCGAGCCCGAGCTCGAGCCTAAGTTGGAGCTCATTTATTAATCGAGCTCGAGCCCGAGCTTTACATATAAAGCTCGTTTGGGCTCGCGAGCCTAAACGAGCCTATATGACATTATGATTTTTTAAATATTAAACATATGCACGAGCCGAGCTCGAGCTTATTAACGAGCTCAATATAAATATATTACGAGCCGAGCTCGAGCTCGAGCCAAGCTTTAACTTTTTTATTGCCAAATCGTATAAACGAGCCGAGCTCGAGTCGAGCCCGAGCCTATATAATATACCACGAGCCGAGCTCGAGCTTAAAATTTAAAGCTCGAAACGAGCCGAGCTCGAGCTCGAGCTTTTTAAAACTTAAACGAGCCGAGCTCGAGCTCTGGCAGGCTCGGGCTCGGCTCGGCTCGTTTCCACCCCTACTCACAACAAACTAACATTACCTATCATGTTCATTTTGAACATTAGAGGATCATAGTCACTAATATTTTCCCACTCACACTCTCATTTAATCCCAATGTATCTAGTCATTTCAATAGTCACTAATATGTTCCCATCATACCGGACATGATTCCGGAAACCGGTACCTATTCAGTTCTTTTTGTTTTTTGTTAAACCAAAAAAATTCCAACAAAAATAAATAAATAAATAAAACATACTTTTTCGATTGATTTCTAACCACAACATGTTAAAAAACGCAACCAACAATTAAATAAACATATAACCAAGATAGTTGTAACTTATAAACGTTTCAAAACTTTTAAAATTCCACCAAAATCATATGAATTTTTCAAAACAAACTAAAGCATTTTCAACAAAAAATAATTAATCTTATGTACATTCCTTCTAGGGGTGGAAACGAGCCGAGCCGAGCCCGAGCTCGAGCTCGGCTCGTTTATATATATAAAGCTCGAGCTCGGGCTCGAGCTCGTTTCGAGCCTTATATTTTGAGCTCGAGCTCGGCTCGTGAAAATTTTCAAAAGCTCGAGCTCGAGCTCGAGCTCGGCTAATTATATGATGTGTTAAAGAAAACAAAGTTCAAATAGAGCTCGGCTCGTTAATTACATAAGGCTCGAACTCGTTTACTACTTTTAAGCTCGTTTATATGTATATACAATATATATACGTATATATTTCAAGGGCTCGTTTAGGCTCGCGAGCCTACTCGAGCTTTTTGTATAGAGCTCGGGCTCGAGCTCGATTATTAAATGAGCCCAAACTTAGGCTCGAGCTCGGGCTCGAGCTCGTTTAGGCTCGGCTCGTTCGAGCTTTTTACCGATCCGATCCCGAGCTTTTCACGAGCGGCTCGGCTCGTTTCCACCCCTAATTCCTTCCCTTTTCTTTAGCATTTTGCTTGGCAATCAGATCTACTAATAACCTCCACTTTATGACTATGTAAGCTTTACATGACAAGTAGTTGTAAAAAAACGAACTATGTGAATTAATTATAATGTGCGAATTACATACTGACATGCTAACATACGCGAATTACATATTGACATGCTAACATATGCAATTAAATAAACTAATGTGCGTTCATGCATTCATATATTACATACGTTGATTTTTTTCTACATTAAATTTTCAGATGACGACTAAGATGATTTAAAGATGTAAACATTAGGTTTTGAGACATTTGGTTTCTTTATGTTTTACATGTCTAATTTAGAATGAACGGGCATAATGGGTGTTTGAATAAGTTGTTTAATTAAAAAACATGACTACTTAAATTCTAAAATTCATGAATTTTCTTGGTACTATCCCATTTTGGTACCAGTATCGTATTAGTAATTCCGAATTTTTTTTCTTGATTCATGGTACCAATCTCATACCGTGTATCGAGAGTAGGTACCATTTCGGTACGCTTCCTGTTCAGTGCCGGAATTCGGGTCCAAATGCTCATCCATATTAAATTATATTTAATTAAAAACTAATTTTCTTTAATTATATTTGAAATCACGTATTCGTAAATTGTTTTGGAACATTCTTCATTGAAGAGCGCTTAAATCAAACCCATAGAGCTGTTGACATGCTGTTAGCAAATAAAATTCAAAACTCTCTAGTTAAAAAGATAGCATTCATGATGGTATTGGATGGACCATCAATGTTTGTCAACTTTTGGAATTGACATCGCTATCATGTTGCTACAAAGCTTTAACTCACTGGATGACCAAAACCAAACCTCTAACTATAAACATAACCCATCAATGGCGTGACATCCTTACCCTCTTCCATTTGCTGTTTCATATAAAAAATAATCCTTAACCAATCTTCTTCAACTTGAAAAAAAAAGAAAAAAAAAAAAATCCAAAATGAAGTTTGGAAAGGAATTTACTTCACAAATGGTGCCGGAGTGGCAAGAAGCTTACGTGAACTACAGCAATCTCAAGGCATTCTTGAAAGAAATATTGCTTTCTCGACGACGGATACAGAAGAACAAATCCTCTTCTCTGCTTCTGTCACCACGTAGAGCAAAACTGTACAAAAGAAACTCTTTGTATAGAGCTTTTAGTGGACTAACAAATCGACATGGTCATAATAGTGACATGGGTAATGATCATATTGAAGTTGTTAGTGTGAGTGAAATACAACTAGAGGAACAACAATCCGAGTTTTTGAAATACGAAACTATGTTTCTCTTGTCACCTAGGGAAGGAGTAGAGAGTGAGCGTGTGTTCTTTAGAAAACTTGATGATGAGTTTAACAAAGTGATTAACTTCTATAGAGGTAAGGTGGAGGAGGTGCTTATGGAGGCTGAGGAGTTAAATAAACAAATGGATGCTCTCGTTGCTCTTCGAATAAAAATCAATGATCCACATTTTGACATTCCATCTACGCCTAGAAGTTCAGGTAATCCTCAACTGTATGCTTATTGATATACATTTAATGCAATTTTGTGATGAGCATTATTTCCTATCAAACTGAAATAGAAAGACCAATAATGGAGTATAAGGATAATGCCTGTGAAATTTATGCAACCATTAAAAAAAAGATTAATTTCATATATCACGCTACTTTCGTGATTAATTTCATACATATCCAAAGTGCAAAAAATAAATAAATAAATAAATAAAAATAAAAAATAAAAAAATGCTAACATATGACTACTTTTCTTCAAGATTTTCAAGATCATCATGATCATAGTTAGTATCGTTTTTTCTTCTTTACAAGATCAAGACCTTAAAATCTTACTATAATGTTATTTTCCTAATACGCACTATAATGTTATATATATCTACAAATTATTATATATACAGATTACAAAATTCACATATGTGAATGTTTCATAGAAAACTCGTATGATCATGGAACGTTTAAGAGGATCAACTCTTTCTTTTTCTAATTCTATAAAGCATAATCCAAAAATTTGTAAATTTTTAGCTTGTGGTTCGAGCAAGGGTCGAAATCTTAGGATCCTATGGTCAATATCAGGATCCTATCAAGATCCGACGCTTGATGATTTCTTACGTGAGATATACTGAATCGTTTTTACTTTGTAGTTTCGTAAAATCATAAGATCCTAAGATCCAGATCGGGATCTTAATGCCTTCACAACAAATGTTGAATCTTCGCTTTACATATAGTAACAAAAAGTAAATTTGTTTTCAAAAACTTGCATTTTCGCTTTACATTTATTTTGCCGTATTAATAGATAGTTAGATACCGAGACATGGAGTAAGTTTAACATATAATTGTTCTTAAGTAAAAAATATGTCGAATACTATGGTGACATTCATATACGTTATCCCATAATTTTAGGACTAAACCCATCAGCTAATGGCCTAGTGTTAACGTTATGGAAACTAACCTCCTCACAAGAGGTCTATGGCTCAAACTTTACTAGATACACATTTGAAGATGGCTTGGGAAGGGTTGGAAATAGTCACGGGATACATCGGTTAGGCAGTGTACATCTGAGTCAAAAACTCGCCCTCTCCGGGTAACCTAAAAAGAAAAAACCTCGCCCTTTATCTATTTATAATTCTACGACTAAGATATCTAGTAGTACAATAATTTGTTTAGATATGCTTACTATATTTGGAAATATTCAAGGTTCATCGACATTAGAGGGGATTCAAGGACTTGAAGAAACTCCAGAAAGGGACCAAAATAAGATGATTTATTTAGATATCTTAAATAAAGTAAAGATCAACGTGCTACCGGAATCTGCACTATCCACCTTGAAAGCTATTGTTGATGGCCCAAAATCGGACTTATCATTCAGTAAAAAAGAGCTCAGAAATGTGCAGGCCAAACTGAAGCAGGCTTTTGTAGAGTTCCATAGAAAGCTCAGGCTTCTGAAAAACTACTCGTAAGGGCTTCTTTTTTATTCTTATTCACCATAAACAGGATTAGTAAATAAAGTGTTGTGGATTAAGTTATGTATTATTTGTTCTCAACAGTTTCTTGAATCAATTAGCTTTCTCCAAGATCTTGAAGAAGTACGATAAGGTCTTAAACTCTTAATTGTAATCAAATATGCGTTCATGAGGTGGTCGAATTTTGACAATTTTTTATGGTTGTAGATCACATCAAGAAATGCCTCGAAAACGTATCTAGAGATGGTTGAGAATTCTTACTTGAGTCAATCTGATGAGGTAAGATCAGAAAGTTTGTGCTTTTAGATTGCAGATTAATTAAAAGGTCTAAACTTCTCTGGTTTGTTAGGTTGTTAAGCTCATGGAACGAGTAGAAGCGTCATTTATAAAACACTTTGCCAACGCAAATCGCCGTCATGGAATGAGAGATTTAAGGCCTGGAGCTAAACGAGACAAGCATCGAGTAACATTTTTTGTGGGTAAGATGCTGGGAACAGCGTTTATTGCATAAAAACGAGAATCTCTCATATGATATCTATTTTAACTAAAACGCTTTGTTTTCTTCCATAAAAGCCTTAAGGTTTCAAAAATACTGAAGAGAAAGTTTTAGATTTACAAAAATCTTCATTTACCGTTACAACGTTACTTAATTAGATTGGTGATGTAAAATAATAACATGGCAGCTGACACGCCGTAACTTCGACCATGTTAACTTTTAAATGACATAACACTAACCAAAATTTCTTTGAAAAGCTGAGCATGTTAAGAGTGAAAACTTGTGTTTCCCGAAATAGAGATGAGACCAATGTTCGTTTCCTTTCAATGCAATAACACCAAAAGAACGTGTAAATCTTAGAGCCCTCTGTGTGGGATTGTACTTTAAATTATTATATATAACTGGATACAGGTTGTTTCTTTGGCTGCTCGATTGCACTTGTGTCGGCAATCATCTTAATAGTACGCGCCAGGGGACTTCTCAAGAGTGAAGGACGTGACCAATACATGACCAACATATTTCCATTATACAGTTTGTTCGCGTACATTGTGTTACATATGCTAATGTATGCTGGAAACATATACTTTTGGAAGCGCTGTCGTGTCAATTACTCTTTCATTTTCGGGTTCAATCGGAATAGAGAATTGGGTTATAAGGAAATCCTACTTCTTAGCTCTGCTCTAGCAGTACTCACTCTTGCAGCTGTACTCTCAAATCTTGACATGGAAATGGATGAAAGAGAAGGTTTTACAACTCTAACCGAACTCGTCCCGCTAGGCTTAGTCACTGTAAGAATTTTTTAGTTCCCCTCTCTAGTAACATCTGTACAGAAAAGTATGCTAACTAGTTGTAAATTATGTTTTGCAGGTTGTACTTATAATAATGTTTTGTCCATTTAATATCATTTATCGTGCAAACCGTTTCCTCCTGATAGCATGCCTATGGCGTTGTGTTTGTGCTCCTTTATATAAAGTCAACTTCCCTGAATTCTTCTTGGCTGACCAGTTAACTAGTCAGGTAATTGACTTGGTGTTTTATTGGTTATGCAAATGGTCTAGGATTAAAGTTATATGCATGTTTATAAATGCAAGTTCTGGTACCTAATGAGTTCAAGTTCTGTGACCATTGACAATTAGATATAGTCAATCAAGTTGTCCCATTAATTAACTTTGTTATAATTGGAAGGCAACATGATTGGTTGGGTATGCGTTAGTGGCCACAAGACACGAGCTGATTGGTCCGAACACGACCTACACATTTGGAGATGCATACAAGTTAACGCATAGCCGTGTCTCACTTTTATTAACAAATTTCGATGGTTCCAGGTTCAATTACTTAGGACTTTGGAATTCTATATATGCTATTACGGTTGGGGAGACTTTAAGAGGAGAACAAACACATGTAACCAAAGTAAGACGTATCAGATCTTCTATATATTAATCGCTGTTATCCCATACTGGTTTCGTCTCCTACAGGTAACTTAGCTTTACACAAACGTTTATCATGCTGTACGTATGGAACAAAAGATGTATAATGTGCCTGTTTTGTGATGTGTGTTAGTGCTTTCGAATAATGTTTGAACGGAAAGACTATGGTCAAGCCAGGAATGGACTGAAGTACTTGTCAACCATTATTGCTGTGATTACTAGAACAATTTATGTTCAGAGGGGAGGAGTGACTATGAGAATCATCGCAGCATCTAGTTCTGGTGTTGCTACAATTTATAACACCTACTGGGATATGGTTAAGGATTGGGGTCTCCTATGCAGGGATTCCAAGAACCCTTGGTTGAGAGATAGACTCATTTTATCAAACAAATGGGTCTACTTTGTAGCAATGGTAGTATCAAATACCTTAAGCTATAATCATTATTTTATACTATGTTTGTAAGTTTCTAATATGAATAATTCTTGATTAATTTGTAGGTAGTGAATGTCATATTGAGACTAGCATGGATGCAAACTGTGTTAGATTTCCATGAAGCTCCTTGGCTTCATCGTAGCACAATGATTTTTGTAGTCGCAGTTTTGGAGATCATCCGTCGTGGTATATGGAACTTCTTCAGGGTGGAAAATGAGCATTTGAACAATGTAGGCAATTTCCGAGCATTTAAGTCGGTGCCACTGCCTTTTAGCTATGAAGATGGGGACAAGGATCTATGATCCATTACGTAATATAGAAACAACTTTTGTATGATTATTTGTTTCATTTCTAATGCATTTCCATGTATTCTCGCTTATTATCGCATATATCATAAAAGAGGTACTTAGTACTGATAAACAATATTGCAGTCACGAGTATAACAACCCTACAGGCTATATGATCTCAAAAGTCTGAAGGACATCAGGCATGAGGTCATCAATGTCTTCGATTCCAAAGCTGAAGCGAATAAGGTTGTCCATAATCCCATAATGAGCCCTATCCAAATGACTGAAGCCACTGTTGAAAAAATGAAAACTTCAAACGTGCCTATGTAAGTTTATAATCCATCATAAACACCCAAAAAAAAATTGTAGTGGACTTGCCAATAAGACATAAGGGCTGGCAGAGCCACTATGCTTTCACCACCACCAAATGATGGTGCAATATACGGGATCCTCAAGGCATCCACAAACTTGGTTGTTTCTTTAAGCCTCCGTCTACCTAAGTCGATGAGAATACGATAGATATTTTGGAGAATAGCAAAAATAGCTTGAAGGAGATAATATGACAAGAGTGTCTATCTGACTTCGAAGCTGACAACACCACCAAAACCGATCATCTGCTTCTTGGCTATATGATACTCTGGATGACTTTTCAGGCCGGGATAATAGACAGGCTTTACCTGCAAAGTCAGTGTCATGGAGCATGTCAATTATTTTCAATGGCTAATTAACAACCAAGTCCTCTGGACTAGAGGTATCAAATGATCTCCTATAATCCCACCGGCCACAGGTAGTGCCGTAGTGGAGTCTAGTCCAATCTGGGACATGCGTGTGAGTATTTTAAACTATGAAACAAAAGTAGAGTAGCCCAAAGGATCTCATGGATAGAAGCTAAATCAATTACGGAAACTGATGTACCTTAGGATGGGCTTCTAAAACTTGTGCCATAGTTTGTCCAGTGGAATTTTGCTGATGTACACATAGATGCAGAGTCTTTATCCCACGAATGATCAGATACGCAGCATTCTGCCATCCAAACTTACAATTTTAGAAGCCATCCTTAGGGAATTCAGGTATTGTTCAATTAGCTTTAAAAAAGATAATGTTGGTAATAAGGATATGTATTTATAAATCTCACAGGATTATTATTACCGGCGATATTTCCTTATACTTTTTTCTAATAAGCTATAGCCCATACACATTAGTTAGCTTTATATATCTTTGTCCTCACATACCAGCATGAACTGCAAGGCTAGCATCCGAGTTTAGAAACAAAATTTTTGATCATTTTCTAGAGCCTCCTCAGAATCTACAATAACACCGCCATTAGAAGAGCCTGAATTAACAACAACTTCAGCAGAGGGGACTTATCTTGTTGGGAAGGAATTTACTTCTCAAATGGTGTCGGAGTGGCAAGAAGCTTATATGAACAACAACTATCTCAAGACATTCTTAAAAGAAATATGATTGCTTTTTCAACGACAGATACAAAAGATCAAATCATCTCCTTTGCATCCGTCACCACGAAGAGCGAAAATGTACAAAAGAAATTATTTGTATAGAGCTTTTAGTGGACTAACAAATCCAAATGGGCATAATAGCGACATGGGTAATGATCATATTGAAGTTATTAGTGTGAGTGAATTGGTTAGGCATGAAATTGGGCTTATATTTTAAGTCTCTATATCATTGCTCGTATGTCAATCAAGATAAATTACCCATTCAAGGAGTTATTGGCATCCATGTTACACCTAGATGTCAAACTCTTATCTTTCCTCCATAAAAGTCATGATCCAACACCCTTTTACTCAGTAACAATTGCACTGAATTTTTGTTTTACTTATCCTCATCATCAAACAGCGGAGAGTACTATTAGACAGTATTTGGTTAGTCGACTAAATTCTGTTTGTAAGATGAAGGTCCGTTAAAGTTTCTTTAAGTTTAATTATGTATCTACAATTATAAAAAATGAATCCATGAAAGATAAACCTACAGGGTATTTCTTTTCTCCGAAAATATTATCCTTGCATATTTTAAGGAAAAAACAAATATAAATTTTTGACAAAGAACATTCTTAGAATGGCTCTGAATATTTTTTTTCTTAAGATAAGTTATAACTATCTTGACTAGTTGGTGCATGCGTGTAACACTAGTACAAGTTGGACTGAACTAGCTGCAAGGGTGATACATCCAAGACACAAATCTAATGTCACATATATAAAATACCAAATGACCCTACGACACATTAAACACACTTTTGAGATGTGGTGTATATTCAATATAACTCGATAATGATGGCCGGGTATCGTTCTGTCAATAAATTGACAGTTGGTATTTTGATTATCTAGCTGCCTTTAATTTTTTGAACTCTAGTTATTTAATTGTCTAGCACACGTTAATTCCTTAGCTCTTATATATAATAATAAGAGAAATCCACAAATTGGTAAAAGAATCTAATAATTTGCAATTGAACCAATGGGAGAGCATCCTTCTGCATATGTGGCAAAAATAAAACATTCTTATTAGCTAATAAAATTCAAAATTGAAGCTCAATTGAAATTATTAATTTTTCGTCTAATTTATAAGATGTTCTAAAAACATATGTGACATTTTCGTAAAAAAAATATATTTATAAAATGAGTGGGTAATTAATAAAACTTTAGTTGTAAAATTTAAAATAAAATATACTTATTAGTTTTTATATTTTTTAACAACATTTTAATAAATACCACCTATACTTTATACACCCTATATTTTATATTTTATAAAAACAATACAATGATATGTTGTTTTAATTTATATAAATACTATTATCAGTATATATTAACTAGTGTATTTGCATAAATTATAAATATAAAAAGAAAAACAAAAGTTTATAGCTATACACCCTATATTTTATATTTTATAAAAATAATACAATGACATACTGACATATAAATGAATACACAAGATTATAGCTATACGAACGACTTATATTATTCTTTTTTTTATGAGATTATCAGGATAAAGTATTCTTTTTTAACTACCCAATTCAATAACGACTCACATATTACTGTGAAATGAAAATAAATAGACAAGATTCTACATATAATATGGACACGTATTTTTTTCAAGGTCATTATGTGCTACGAAATACACATACTGTCTAGAAATGATATCAATAATTACATACGTAAATTTAAACAAGATCAAACAAACAACATGAGAGTTAAACAAAGTCAAAATTTTCGTACAACAAAAATCTAAACAACTTATTAATTGATATTAAATTATTAACACATAATGGAAAAAATATATAAAAAAATCAAGCATGCACATGTATTATAACTATATAAATGTTAAAAATTTACTATAATTTTCTAGAAAAAATTTAAATATTAAAAAAACCATAATTTTTGAATAGTCACAATATTTAGCTTCAAAATAAAGCTATTAAATATTATTAACTCATTATTACGTGCATTAGCTATAAAACTAATACATGTCAATAATGTCGCAGTTGCCTGTGGACAAAATACATTATTTATATATTCAAATCAATGATACCTTGTATTAAAAATAAATAAAAATAAAAAAAAAACTATTTTGACATCATCTTTTAGAAATATTTTAATGTTTAAACAATCTATCTTTTGTTAAAGATATTTTGAATATTCTGGTAATTAAGGAACGGGGATTTACTAACAATATTTAAGATTACCTTATTTAAAATATTTTTAAATATAACCTGATCAGTATATACCTTATTAAAAGCTCACTTACTATAACTATATGTGTTTGAAACAAAAATACTGGTAGCATTCATGGTGGTATTAGATGGACCATCAATAATGTTTGTCATAACTTTTGGAATTGACATCCCTATCCATGTCGGCTCAAAGCTTTTAACTCACTGGATGACCAAAACCAAACCTCAACTATAAACCATCAATGGCGTGACATCCTTACCCTCTTCCATTTGCTATTTCATATAAAACAGAACTCCTTAACCAATCTTCTTCAACTTGAAAAAAAAAAAAATAATCCAAAATGAAGTTTGGAAAGGAATTTACTTCACAAATGGTGCCGGAGTGGCAAGAAGCTTACATGAACTACAACTATCTCAAGACATTCTTGAAAGAAATATTGCTTTCTCGGCAACGGATACAGAAGAACAAATCATCTCCTCTGCATTCGTCGCCACGTAAAGCAAAAATGCACAAAAGAAACTCTTTGTATAGAGCTTTTAGTGGGCTAACAAATCCACATGACCCAAAAATCATCACTTTTTAATAAAAGTGATAGTTTCTATTTAATGTTTTTAATTTTTCTTAATTTTCATTTTCTCTTTTAAATTTAGCTTAATAATATACTGTTTTTATAATTTTATAAATGAGTTTGTCACCTTAGGTATTTATAGTAATTTTCTTAGAATTTACTTTTCCTGTTTAATAATTATTAGATTTAATATTAGTTTATTTAGTAATTAATTAAAACTGTTAAATAATTAGTTCTGTATAAATTTGTTAAACAGTAGCAAGTTTTTATATTTTTCCTAGGTTCTAAATAATATTTAGTATTCTTAGTAATTTTTCTAGAATTTTCACTGTTCATTTGGTAATTCTTAGATTTAATTTTAATTAAAACAGTTTAATTAGAAAAACCAAAAAGAAATTAGAATAGTTGTTAAATTTTAATCTGATTTTCATTTTTATAATTTTTCTAGCTTTTTCACATTAATTAGAACCTGTAAAAATTAATTTTGTAATTTTCCTTTTTCATTTTCTAATTTTTCTCTTTTAAATAGTTTAATTAGGTTTTAAATATTAATTAAGTTTTTAATTTATAAAAAATCCACAAAAAGACAAAAATATTTCTTCTTAATTTTTATAAACATTTTAAGTCATTTTAGGTTTTTAGAAAATAATTTTGTAATTTTCTAAGTTAAATTTGTATTAGAAATCTTTTTAGGATTAGTATAAATAGTTTTTAAGTTAATTAAAATAGTTTATATTAAATAATTAATATTAAATTAATATAATATTAATAAAATATTTTCTTTTTTTTAGATTTTAATTTTCTTTAAATTATAAGTTTCAAAATTTTCATTTTTTACCCTTTAAGTTTGGAACTTGTCATTTTTAGCCCCTGTAGTTTAGAAGTTGCCACTTTTAGTCCCTGTACTTTGCTTAATTGCATTTTGTGTTATATATTTTGTCATATCTGTAATTGTGCATTCTCATTTTCAATTCCAAGCAATCAGTAGTGTAAAAATCCAAATAATCAAAATCTTATGCTGGTTACTATTCCCACAATCACTTATTCCCAAAACGTTTTCCAAACACAATTTCAGCCTCGTTGGGACTTTAACGACCCGGGGAAACACTATACTCTCCAGGATTTCATTCCACCTCGTCTCAAGCTTTCAAGGTTTATTTGTTACGGTTAGCCATTCACAAGTGGCTAGCTTGTGTGGCAATACCTGTTGGTTCTGAGACGAGTCACCTATCATGTTCATTTTGAACATTAGAGGATCATAGTCACTAATATTTTCCCACTCACACTCTCATTTAATCCCAATGTATCCGGTTATTTCAATAGTCACTAATATTTTCCCACCATACCGGACATGATTCCGGAAACCGGTACCTATTCAGTTCTTTTTGTTTTTTGTTAAACCAAAAAAATTCCAACAAAAATAAATAAATAAATAAAACATGCTTTTTCGATTGATTTCTAACCACAACATGTTAAAAAACGCAACCAACAATTAAATAAACATATAACCAAGATAGTTGTAACTTACAAAAGTTTCAAAACTTTTAAAATTCCACCAAAATCATATGAATTTTTCAAAACAAACTAAAGCATTTTCAACAAAAAATAATTAATCTTATGTACATTCCTTCCCTTTTCTTTAGCATTTTGCTTGGCAATTAGATCTACTAATAACCTCCACTTTATGACTATGTAAGCTTTACATGACAAGTAGTTGTAAAAAAACAAACTATGTGAATTAGATATAATGTGCGAATTACATACTGACATGCTAACATACGCGAATTACATACTGACATGCTAACATACGCGAATTACATACTGACATGCTAACATATGCAATTAAATAAACTAATGTGCGTTCATGCATTCATATATTACATACGTTGATTTTTTTTCTACATTAAATTTTCAGATGATGACTAAGATGATTTAAAGATGTAAACATTAGGTTTTTGAGACATTTGGTTTCTTTATGTTTTACATGTCTAATTTAGAATGAACGGGCATAATGAGTGTTTGAATAAGTTGTTTAATTAAAAAACATGACTACTTAAATTCTGAATTTCATGAATTTTTTTGGTACTATCCCATTTTGGTACCAGTATCGTATTAGTGATTCCGAATTTTTTTTCTTGATTCATGGTACCAATCTCATACCGTGTATCGAGAGTAGGTATCATTTCGGTACGCTTCCTGTTCAGTGCCGGAATTCGGGTCCAAATGCTCATCCATATTAAATTATATTTAATTAAAAACTAATTTTCTTTAATTATATTTGAAATCTCGTATTCGTAAATTATTTTGGAACATTCTTCATTGAAGAGCGCTTAAATCAAACCCATAGAGCTGTTGACATGCTGTTAGCAAATAAAATTCAAAACTCTCTAGTTAAAAAGATAGCATTCATGATGGTATTGGATGGACCATCAATGTTTGTCAACTTTTGGAATTGACATCGCTATCCATGTTGCTACAAAGCTTTAACTCACTGGATGACCAAAACCAAACCTCTAACTATAAACATAACCCATCAATGGCGTGACATCCTTACCCTCTTCCATTTGCTGTTTCATATAAAAAATAATCCTTAACCAATCTTCTTCAACTTGAAAAAAAAAGAAAAAAAAAAAAATCCAAAATGAAGTTTGGAAAGGAATTTACTTCACAAATGGTGCCGGAGTGGCAAGAAGCTTACGTGAACTACAGCAATCTCAAGGCATTCTTGAAAGAAATATTGCTTTCTCGACGACGGATACAGAAGAACAAATCCTCTTCTTTGCTTCTGTCACCACGTAGAGCGAAACTGTACAAAAGAAACTCTTTGTATAGAGCTTTTAGTGGACTAACAAATCGACATGGTCATAATAGTGACATGGGTAATGATCATATTGAAGTTGTTAGTGTGAGTGAAATACAACTAGAGGAACAACAATCCGAGTTTTCGAAATACGAAACTATGTTTCTCTTGTCACCTAGGGAAGGAGTAGAGAGTGAGCGTGTGTTCTTTAGAAAACTTGATGATGAGTTTAACAAAGTGATTAACTTCTATAGAGGTAAGGTGGAGGAGGTGCTTATGGAGGCTGAGGAGTTAAATAAACAAATGGATGCTCTCGTTGCTCTTCGAATAAAAATCAATGATCCACATTTTGACATTCCATCTACGCCTAGAAGTTCAGGTAATCCTCAACTGTATGCTTATTGATATACATTTAATGCAATTTTGTGATGAGCATTATTTCCTATCAAACAGAAATAGAAAGACCAATAATGGAGTATAAGGATAATGCCTGTGAAATTTATGCAACCATTAAAAGAAAATTAATTTCATATATCACGCATTAATTTCATACATATCCAAAGTGCCAAAAAAAATAAATAAATAAATAAAATAAAAAATAAAAAAATGCTAAAATATGACTACTTTTCTTCAAGATTTTCAAGATCATAGTTAGTATCGGTTTCTTCTTTACAAGATCAAGATCTTAAAACTTACTATAATGTTATATTCCTAATATGCACTATAATGTTATACATATCTACAAATTATTATATATACCGAATACAAAATTCACATATGTGAATGTTTCATAGAAAACTCGGCCTAAATTATAATCATGGAATGTTTAAGAGGATCAACTCTTTCTTTTTCTAATTCTATAAAGCATAATCCAAAAATTTGCAATTTTTTAGCTTGTGGTTCGAGCAAGGGTCGAAATCTTAAGATCCTATGGTCAATATCAGGATCCTATCAAGATCCTACGCTTGATGATTTCTTATGTGAGATATACTGAATCGTTTTTACTTTGTAGTATCGTAAAATCATAAGATCATAAGATCCAGATCGGGATCTTAAGAGCCATGTTTTCTTGCCTTCACATAAAATGTTGAATCTTCGCTTTACATATAGTAACAAAAAGTTAATTTGTTTTCAAAAACTCGCATTTTTGCTTTACATTTATTTTGCCATATTTGATATAAACGAAACTGAATAGATAGTTAGACACCGAGATATGGAGTAAGTTTAACATATAATTGTTCTTAAGTAAAAAATATGTAAAATACTAACCTAAACAGAAAAAACCTCGCCCTTTATCTATTTATAATTCTACGACTAAGATATCTAGTAGTACAATAATTTGTTTAGATATGCTTACTATATTTTGAAATATTCAAGGTTCATCGACATTAGAGCGGATTCAAGGACTTGAAGAAACTCCAGAAAGGGACCAAAATAAGATGATTTATTTAGATATCTTAAATAAAGTAAAGATCAACGTGCTACCGGAATCTGCACTATCCACCTTGAAAGCTATTGTTGATGGCCCAAAATCGGACTTATCATTCAGTAAAAAAGAGCTCAGAAATGCGCAGGCCAAACTGAAACAGGCTTTTGTAGAGTTCCATAGAAAGCTCAGGCTTCTGAAAAACTACTCGTAAGGACTTCCGTTCGATTCTTAATCACCATAAACAGGATTAGTAAATAAAGTGCTATGGATTAAGTTATGTATTATTGTTCTCAACAGTTTCTTGAATCAGTTAGCTTTCTCCAAGATCTTGAAGAAGTACGATAAGGTCTTAAACTCTTAACTGTAATCAAATATGCGTTCATGAGGTGGTCGAATTTTGACAATTTTTTATGGGTGTAGATCACATCAAGAAATGCCTCGAAAACGTATCTAGAGATGGTTGAGAATTCTTACTTGAGTCAATCTGATGAGGTAAGATCACAAAGTTTGTGCTTTTAGATTGCAGATTAATTAAAAGGTCTAAACTTTTCTGGTTTGTTAGGTTGTTAAGCTCATGGAACGAGTAGAAGCGTCATTTATAAAACACTTTGCCAACGCAAATCGCCGTCATGGAATGAGAGATTTAAGGCCCAGAGCTAAACGAGACAAGCATCGAGTAACATTTTTTGTGGGTAAGATGCTGGGAACAGCGTTTATTGCATAAAAACGAGAATCTCTCATATGATATCTATTTTAACTAAAACGCTTTGTTTTCTTCCATAAAAGCCTTAAGGTTTCAAAAATATTGAAGAGAAAGTTTCAGATTTACAAAAATCTTCATTTACCGTTACAGCGTTACTTAATTAGATTGGTGATGTAAAATAATAACATGGCAGCTGACGCGCGGTAACTTCGACCATGTTGACTTTTAAATGACATAACACTAACCAAAATTTCTTTGAAAAGCTGAGCATGTTAAGAGTGAAAACCTGTGTTTCCCGAAATAGAGATGAGACCAATGTCCGTTTCCTTTCAATGCAATAACACCAAAAGAACATGTAAATCTTGGAGCCCTCTGTGTGGGATTGTAATTTAAATTATTATATATAACTGGATACAGGTTGTTTCTTTGGCTGCTCGATTGCACTTGTGTCGGCAATCATCTTAATAGTACGCGCCAGGGGACTTCTCAAGAGTGAAGGACGTGACCAATACATGACCAACATATTTCCATTATACAGTTTGTTCGCGTACATTGTGTTACATATGCTAATGTATGCTGGAAACATATACTTTTGGAAGCGCTGTCGTGTCAATTACTCTTTCATTTTCGGGTTCAATCGGAATAGAGAATTGGGTTATAAGGAAATCCTACTTCTTAGCTCTGCTCTAGCAGTACTCACTCTTGCAGCTGTACTCTCAAATCTTGACATGGAAATGGATGAAAGAGAAGGTTTTACAACTCTAACCGAACTCGTCCCGCTAGGCTTAGTCANCAATTTATAACACCTACTGGGATATGGTTAAGGATTGGGGTCTCCTATGCAGGGATTCCAAGAACCCTTGGTTGAGAGATAGACTCATTTTATCAAACAAATGGGTCTACTTTGTAGCAATGGTAGTATCAAATACCTTAAGCTATAATCATTATTTTATACTATGTTTGTAAGTTTCTAATATGAATAATTCTTGATTAATTTGTAGGTAGTGAATGTCATATTGAGACTAGCATGGATGCAAACTGTGTTAGATTTCCATGAAGCTCCTTGGCTTCATCGTAGCACAATGATTTTTGTAGTCGCAGTTTTGGAGATCATCCGTCGTGGTATATGGAACTTCTTCAGGGTGGAAAATGAGCATTTGAACAATGTAGGCAATTTCCGAGCATTTAAGTCGGTGCCACTGCCTTTTAGCTATGAAGATGGGGACAAGGATCTATGATCCATTACGTAATATAGAAACAACTTTTGTATGATTATTTGTTTCATTTCTAATGCATTTCCATGTATTCTCGCTTATTATCGCATATATCATAAAAGAGGTACTTAGTACTGATAAACAATATTGCAGTCACGAGTATAACAACCCTACAGGCTATATGATCTCAAAAGTCTGAAGGACATCAGGCATGAGGTCATCAATATCTCGGAAGCGAGACGTGTAGGGAAAGAGGGTAGACATAAGCCCATAATGACCCTTTACAAATGACTGAAGCCACTGTTGAAAAAATGAAAACTGCAAAAGTGCCTATGTAAGTTTATAATCCATCATAAACACCCAAAAAAAAATTGTAGTGGACTTGCCAATAAGACATAAGGGCTGGCAGAGCCACTATGCTTTCACCACCACCAAATGATGGTGCAATATACGGGATCCTCAAGGCATCCACAAACTTGGTTGTTGTCTTTAAGCCTCCGTCTACCTAAGTCGATGAGAATACGATAGATATTTTGGAGAATAGCAAAAATAGTACTTAGTACTGATAAACAATATTGCAGTCACGAGTATAACAACCCTACAGGCTATATGATCTCAAAAGTCTGAAGGACATCAGGCATGAGGTCATCAATGTCTTCGATTCCAAAGCTGAAGCGAATAAGGTTGTCCATAATCCCATAATGAGCCCTATCCAAATGACTGAAGCCACTGTTGAAAAAATGAAAACTTCAAACGTGCCTATGTAAGTTTATAATCCATCATAAACACCCAAAAAAAATTGTAGTGGACTTGCCAATAAGACATAAGGGCTGGCAGAGCCACTATGCTTTCACCACCACCAAATTATGGTGCAATATACGGGATCCTCAAGGCATCCACAAACTTGGTTGTTGTCTTTAAGCCTCCGTCTACCTAAGTCGATGAGAATACGATAGATATTTTGGAGAATAGCAAAAATGGTTTGAAGGAGATAATATGACAAGAGTGTCTATCTGACTTCAAAGCTGACAACACCACCAAAACCGATCATCTGCTTCTTGGCTATATGATACTTTGGATGACTTTTCTGGCCGGGATAATAGACAGGCTTTACCTGCAAAGTCAGTGTCATAGAGCATGTCAATGGCTAATTAACAACCAAGTCCTCTGGTCTAGAGGTATCAAATGATCTCCTATAATCCCACCGGCCACAGGTAGTGCCGTAGTGGAGTCTAGTCCAATCTGGGACATGCGTGTGAGTATTTTAAACTATGAAACAAAAGTAAAGTAGCCCAAAAGATCTCATGGATAGAAGCTAAATCAATTACGGAAACTGATGTACCTTAGGGTGGGCTTCTAATTAAACTTGTGCCATAGTTTGTCCAGTGGAATTTTGCTGATGTACACATAGATGCAGATGTAAGATGTAAGTTATAAAATAATGTTGTGTTTTGTATATTCATCGATAACCGATTACGAGGGAGATATATATGCTTACAATACAAGAGAATATTAGGAAAGTATTAAAGACATCCTAATCTACACCTAATGACAATATCAATTACAATCAATCTCTACAACCGATAAGACCAAATCAAATACTATGATTGTACAGCTAATACTCCCCCGCAGTCCGAGCGGCGAAATCGCGAAAGCTCGGACTGGAATAGTAAACTAGAAAAAAAAGAAAAAAAGACATTAATATAACAAAAACATAACTTTAGTCGACTCGTAACAAAACCGTACCAACGGTCGCTTTAGTCGACTGGTACCAACGGTCGGCTAAGTCGACTGGTAACACAACCGTACCAACGGTCGACTTTAGAGACTGGTACCAACGGTCAACTTTAGTCGACTGGTAACAAAGCCTTACGAACAATCAACTAATTGACAAACAATAAACTCATGCATTAACATCAAAAGAAAATATGATAAAACGAAAGTTGGTTCTAAAACTTCAACCCTCAAAGAACCTTCCAAACAAACGGGGCGTGTTTTTTACTAGAAAAACATAAAGATCACAGATTTAGAAGAAGTTGTGGTTTATTTTGGTTACGGATTAAAGGGAGCCCTCCAAACCTCCGGCATGTAGGCGGCGGCCGGAGGCGGCAGCGGAAGAGTTTAGGTTTTGTAGATCTTAATGGCCTGATACAATGTAAGATAATGTTATACGTGATAACATTGAAATATGTTTTATTATTCGATCATCAAATACATACAATAATCAATGATGAGTTGGTCTAGCGGTTGGGACTTCACTTGGTGACCTTTAGGTCTCAAGTTCAAATCCCACTTAAAGCCATCTTTGAGATATTAGGAAGTCCCTCTATGAGGGCTTGGCTTGGGTATACCCAGGTTCAAGTTCGAGGGGGCAGGGTTTACCCCTATTAATCGTCGTGCCTTCGGGCGGATTAGTAGGGGGTTTTCCCCCCATCGGGTATTTGGATAGGCATTCCTACTTCGAGGGAGCTCTCTAGCGCGGGCCCGGTTAAGACAACGTAAGCTAGACCTCCCGCTGTCGAATCGCGACACGAAGTTTCAAGCGAAATTCACCTTTCAAAAAAAAATCAAATACATACAATATACATTGAATATATAGAGTCTACCTCTACTCTATTTAAGGTAAATTACCCTTAATTCTAGCTAATCACGATTACAACTAGCACCCTTAATTCTAGCAAATCAATGACTCAATACACATCCATAACACATGAATTACAGCTAACACTCCCCCGCAGTTCGAGCGGCGAAATCATGAAATCTTGGACTGGAGTAGTATACTAGAAAAAAAGGACATTGACATGATAAAAACATAACTTTAGTTGACTCGTAACAAAACTGTACCAACGGTCGAATTTAGTCGACTGGTACCAACGGTCGGCTAAGTCGACTGGTAACACAACCGTACCAACGGTCGACTTTAGGGACTGGTACCAACGGTTAAATTTAGTCGACTGGTAACAAGCCGTACGAATAATCAACTAATTAACAAACAATAAACCGGATAAATCAAAAGATCCTTAAAATAAAAAAAATAATGAAAGTTGGTTCTAAAATAATGTTGTGTTTTGTATATTCATCGATAACCGATTACAAGGGAGATATATATATATATATGCTTAGGGTACTGGCAACGTTGGAAAAATTGGCTCGGCATCATTCGGGATCAATCGGCATCACAATGCCACCAACTCGGCATCATGGTTTCGGCAAAGGATTCGGTAAAGGATACCGATTCGGTATAATGTTTAGCATTCAATGTTTTGGAACGTTGGCAATTAATATTGGAACGTTGAGAAGCAATAAACAATTAGGCATGGTTAGGCATCACATTGCCACTAAAAATAAGTAATTAGGCATGATTAGGCATGAAACTAGTTGGAATGAATCTATTGGCTAATTACAATTTAGTTTTAGGCATGGTTAGGCAACATTGCCACCACCCTTAGAATACAAGAGAATATTAGGAAAGTACTAAAGACATCCTAATCTACACCTAATGACAATATCAATTACAATCAATCTCTACAACCGATAAGACCAAATCAAATACTACGATTGTACAGTTAATAGCAGAGTCTTTATCCCACGAATGATCAGATACGCAGCATTCTGCCATCCAAACTTACAATTTTAGAAGCCATCCTTAGGGAATTCAGGTATTGTTCAATTAGCTTTAAAAAAGATAATGTTGGTAATAAGGATATGTATTTATAAATCTCACATGATTATTATTACTGGTGATATTTCCTTATACTTTTTTCTAATAAGCTATAGCCCATACACATTAGTTAGCTTTATATATCTTTGTCCTCACATACCAGCATGAACTGCAAGGCTAGCATCCGAGTTTAGAAACAAATTTTTTGATCATTTTCTACAGCCTCCTCAGAATCTACAATAACACTGCCATTAGAAGAGCCTGAATTAACAAATCCTTCAGCAGAGGGGACTTATCTTGAAGGAATTTACTTCACAAATGGTGCCGGAGTGGCAAGAAGCTTATATGAACAACAACTATCTCAAGACATTCTTAAAAGAAATATGATTGCTTTTTCGACGACAGACACAAAAGATCAAATCATCTCCTTTGCATCCGTCACCACGAAGAGCGAAAATGTACAAAAGAAATTATTTGTATAGAGCTTTTAGTGGACTAACAAATCCAAATGGGCATAATAGCGACATGGGTAATGATCATATTGAAGTTATTAGTGTGAGTGAATTGGTTAGGCATGAAATTGAGCTTATATTTTAAGTCTTTATATCATTGCTCGTATGTCAATCAAGATAAATTACCCATTCAAGGAGTTATTGGGATCCATGTTATACCTAGATGTCAAACTCTTATCTTTCCTCCATAAAAGTCATGATCCAACACCCTTTTACTCAGTAACAATTGCACTGAATTTTTGTTTTACTTATCCTCATCATCAAACAGCGGAGAGTATTAGACAGTATTTGGTTAGTCGACTAAATTCTGTTTGTAAGATGAAGGTCCGTTAAAGTTTCTTTAAGTTTTATTATGTATCTACAATTATAAAAAATGAATCCATGAAAGATAAGCCTAAAGGGTATTTCTTTAATCCGAAAATATTATCCTTGCATATTTTAAGGAAAAAACAAATATAAATTTTTGACAAAGAACATTCTTAGAATGGCTCTGAATATTTTTTTTTCTTAAGATAAGTTATAACTATCTTGACTAGTTGGTGCATGCGTGTAACACTAGTACAAGTTGGACTGAACTAGCTGCAAGGGTGATACATCCAAGACAAAAATCTAATGTCATATACGTAGTATATAAAATACCAAATGACCCTACGCCACATTAAACACACTTTTGAGATGTGGTGTATATTCAATATAACTCGATAATGATGGCCGGGTATCGTTCTGTCAATAAATTGACAGTTGGTATTTTGATTATCTAGCTGCCTTTAATTTTTTGAACTCTAGTTATTTAATTGTCTAGCACACGTTAATTCCTTAGCTCTTATACTAGTTATAATCCCCGTGCACGCACGGGATTTTTCTAGAAAAATTTAATTATATAATATAATCGTTTAAAAACTAAAAATCTTATGTATATTTTAAAAAGTTAGAGCATCAACATGTGCGAAAGTAAGAAAAATAGTTAGCAGAAATTGTAAATATAACCGTGGCGTCGACCTTGTATTTGATTCTTGAGCGTGTCTCCTTATAATGTTATTGGGTCAAAGGTTCTTTGATCACATGAGTTTACATATAAATCAAATTTATTTTAAAATTTTTGTTTACTATATGGACATATAAGAATTTAACCGTGAAAATTGTGATATAAGTACAACTAATAAGTATGCACGAGTTTTTTATTATTTATTAATATCAATTAATATTTTGTAAAAAATTTATTTGATGAAAGATTTAACTTTGTTTAGCTGACATAGATGTTAATGTTGAGGTTGATTTTGTTTTTAACTTTAACTATTGATATCATGTTGTACAAAAGTGTAAGTTTAATAGCACATAATGAGCGTTGATGAAGTTAAAATATACTCCGTAAAGTTTTTTAAAACTGTTTTCCGGATATCCGTATATAAACTTTAAATAATAATTACATGAGTCGTTATAAGTACAATCGCGTATATTTTTTTTCATATCACAGTAACTTGTACTTACCATTTGATATTTATATTACCGTTAATAATAATTTAACTGTATTTAATATTCAAACCCGTGTACGTGTATATCAAACTTTTAAATAGGATAACATGAGTTCTTATTTATATTTAACGCATATAGTAAAAAGATATTTTAATAGATGAAAGTTTAAAACTAATATTTATTTTAAAAGTATTTAACGTATATTAAAACTAATTCGTACATTTATAAATTTTTGTAAGTTTAATTGATAGAAGTCTCAAACCAATAATAATACTTATGTAATTGTAAACAAAGTTCATATTATAAAGTGTAGGGGCTATAAAGTGTAAGGGGTTATTTGTTTATTATCTAAAGTTATCAAAAAATATGTAGATTTATAATTTTACAATTAACTCCATATAATATACTGTATTTAAAATTCAACCACTAATGTTTTATTAATTACCTCCTCTTTTTTTAAGTTTTTATTTTCATAAATTTGACACATATATTTTTATGTGTTTTTTTCCCCAATCAAATTCTCCATCAAATTTATTAAAGTTTGACCAAAATTAATTCAATTTTGACTTTTTATTGGCCAATCATATTGCTCGATTTCGCATATGTGTCAAAATCGAGCATTCCTATTGGTCTAATTTTTTTCCCACTAAGATTGTTTTATCAAAAAAACTCCGAAATGATGTAATTCTTTTATTATATAAAAGATATAATAATAAGAGAAATCCACAAATTGGTAAAAGAATCTAATAATTTGCAATTGAACCAATGGGAGAGCATCGTTCTGCATATGTGGCAAAAATAAAACATTCTTATTAGCTAATAAAATTCAAAATTGAAGCTC
Source organism: Artemisia annua (assembly GCA_014162995.1). Classification (NCBI taxonomy): domain Eukaryota; kingdom Viridiplantae; phylum Streptophyta; class Magnoliopsida; order Asterales; family Asteraceae; genus Artemisia; species Artemisia annua. Next base: position 24,575 of record LBNU01006470.1, on the reverse strand, counting down.
AATTGAAATTATTAATTTTTCGTCTAATTTATAAGATGTTCTAAAAACATATGTGACATTTTCGTAAAAAAAATATATTTATAAAATGAGTGGGTAATTAATAAAACTTTAGTTGTAAAATTTAAAATAAAATATACTTATTAGTTTTTATATTTTTTAACAACATTTTAATAAATACCACCTATACTTTATACACCCTATATTTTATATTTTATAAAAATAATACAATGATATGTTGTTTTTATTTATATAAATACTATTATCAGTATATATTAACTAGTGTATTTGCATAAATTATAAATATAAAAAGAAAAGCAAAAGTTACTGTGACATACTGACATATAAATGAATACACAAGATTATAGCTATACGAACGACTTATATTATTCTTTTTTTATGAGATTATCAGGATAAAGTATTCTTTTTTAACTACCCAATTCAATAACGACTCACATATTACTGTGAAATGAAAATAAATAGACAAGATTCTACATATAATAAGGACACGCATTTTTTTCAAGGTCATTATGTGCTACGAAATACACATACTGTCTAGAAATGATATCAATAATTACGTACGTAAATTTAAACAAGATCAAACAAACAACATGAGAGTTAAACAAAGTCAAAATTTTCGTACAACAAAAATCTAAACAACATATTAATTGATATTAAATTATTAACACATAATGGAAAAAATATATAAAAAAATCGAGCATGCACATGTATTATAACTATATAAATGTTAAAAATTTACTATAATTTTCTAGAAAAAATTTAAATATTAAAAAAACCATAATTTTTGAATAGTCACAATATTTAGCTTCAAAATAAAGCTATTAAATATTATTAACTCATTATTACGTGCATTAGCTATAAAACTAATACATGTCAATAATGTCGCAGTTGCCTGTGGACAAAATACATTATTTATATTCTCAAATCAATGATACCTTGTATTAAAAAAAAATAAAAAATAAAAAAAATAAAAAAACTATTTTGACATCATCTTTTAGAAATATTTTAATGTTTAAACAATCTATCTTTTGTTAAAGATATTTTGAATATTCTGGTAATTAAGGAACGGGGATATACTAACAATATTTAAGATTACCTTATTTAAAATATTTTTAAATATAACCTGATCAGTATTTACCTTATTAAAAGCTCACTTACTATAACTATATGTGTTTGAAACAAAAATACTGGTAGCATTCATGGTGGTATTAGATGGACCATAAATAATGTTTGTCATAACTTTTGGAATTGACATCCCTATCCATGTCGGCTCAAAGCTTTTAACTCACTGGATGACCAAAACCAAACCTCAACTATAAACCATCAATGGCGTGACATCCTTACCCTCTTCCATTTGCTATTTCATATAAAACAGAACTCCTTAACCAATCTTCTTCAACTTGAAAAAAAAAAAAATAATCCAAAATGAAGTTTGGAAAGGAATTTACTTCACAAATGGTGCCGGAGTGGCAAGAAGCTTACATGAACTACAACTATCTCAAGACATTCTTGAAAGAAATATTGCTTTCTCGGCAACGGATACAGAAGAACAAATCATCTCCTCTGCATTCGTCGCCACGTAAAGCAAAAATGCACAAAAGAAACTCTTTGTATAGAGCTTTTAGTGGGCTAACAAATCCACATGGGCATAATAGTGACATGGGTAATGATCATATTGAAGTTATTAGTGTGAGTGAAATACAAGAGGAACAACAATCCGAGTTTTCGAAATACGAAACTAGGTTTCTCTTGTCACCTAAGGAAGGAGGAGAGAGTGAGCTTGTGTTCTTTAGAAAACTTGATGATGAGTTTAACAAAGTGATTGGCTTCTATAGAGGTAAGGTGGAGGAGGTGGTTATGGAGGCTGAGGAGTTAAACAAACAAATGGATGCGCTAGTTGCTCTTCGAATTAAAATCAATGATCCACATTTTGACATTTCATCTACGCCTAGAAGTTCAGGTAATCCACAACACTATGCTTATTGAAGTTTTAGTTAGTTGAATGTCAATTAAAAAGCACACTTAATATTTAATGATATGCATATATTGCAGTTTTATGATGAGCATTATTTCCAATCAAACTAAAATGGAAAGGCCAATAATAACTACAAGGATAATGCATGTGAAATTCACACGACCATTAAAAAAAAATATTCCATAAGTTCACCATTACTGTATTATTTAGTATTGTACTTTATAGCTTATCTCAAATCTGAAAGGTGAAAATGCCCTTAAAATGGCTAATTCTCAAACATATGAGTACTTGTTTAAAAAAATAATAATAATAAAAAAATCTACAAAAAAGACAGTGTTATTATTATTATTATTATTATTATTATTATTATTATTATTATTATTATTATTTTTAAACTTAAGTATCAATATATTCTCCTTCATTAGTACCAACACGTGTAATATATGCAAAAAAAGTTGTATGAAGAATCTTTCATGTAAGTCAAGTTTTCCATTAATGTCATCCACTATGGTAAACTTTTGTAAATGTTTATATTTGTGTTATGACATTAATTTATAAACATTTTTGTTTTATAAATCTATTCCCACTATGTATACAACTTTTCAAGTTTTTAAATATCTCACATAATTCAAATGCATTAAATTAATTGAAAATGTTCAATATCCTAAACTTCTCTATACCACATAAGCTTGAAATAGATGTTCAATATGGTTTACAAGTTTTTAGATCTCTTCATAATTTTATAAACATTTTCATAAACCACTATAGTGAATGTCCTAAGCTAACACAACATACAAGTTTTATATCCTTTTTAATATATTTATGCAATAAATGGCGTTTGATTAGTGTTCATATACAGTAAAACAACATTTTCAAAAATTTAATTAAAAGAATTTCGACGTCTATGTTTTCTTCTTTATAAGATTGAGATTGTAAAATCGGATAGAGATCATTATAATGTCTTTTTTTGATACGCGTTGCAAGATAATACAAATCTACATATTATATATTATATATCGAACACAAAATTCATATATATGAATGCCTCATGGAAATTTTGGCCTAAATTATGATTATGGAATGTTTAATAGGATTAACCTCTTTGTTGTTTAGATTCTATAATACGTAATCTAAAATGTTGTAGCTTTTTAGCATGTGATTCGAGCTAAAGATTCTATGATCAAGATCATAATCTTATTAAGATTTTATGCTTTCAAATATCTTACGTATGGTTGAATCATTTTCGTTTTGTATTATCGTAAAATCATAATATCTTAACTTCTTAAGATTAGTATCGGGATTTTAACGACTATATTTTTTACTCTATAATTAGAAAAAGTAGCCAAAAGTAAATTTGCTTTTCAGAGACTTGCATTTTTTATTTACGTTTTTATATATTTGTTGTACTTGATTCAAACGGTACTGAATATATAGTTAGATATCGAGGTTTGGAGAAACTTTAACATATATTGTCTTAATAGTTGAGATCAATGTAGATCTCATATTTAACATAGATTCAATAAACCAATTTTTTGACATAGATTCAATAAACCAATTTTAGTCATTTATTTTTCATCAAAATTAATAAAAAACTATTTTTCACTTTTCTTTTAAAACAAACATATTTTGCAAACGGTAAATTTTCAAGCTACGAAAAATACACTATCGCGACGAGAATTAAATTATCTTTTTATAGATATGCACTTCTATATAATTTCAACGAACTCTTTTTTTTTCAAAATTTCTGACGAGAAAAATCACATGTGATTCATTTTAAAAATCACATGTGATTTTTTTAGGCGAAAATTTTGAAAAAAAAATAGTCGAAAGTATATAGAAGTGCATATCTATAGAAAGATAATTTAACTCTCGTCGCGATGGTATGATTGTTTTCGCATAACGATTACCCGTTTGCAAGATATTTAATTTTCTAAAAATGGTGAAAGTTTTTTTTTTTTTTTTTTTTTTTTTTTTTTTTTTTTTTTTNAAATGAATGACCGTGATTGATTAATTGTATGAATGCCAAATATGAAATCTATATTAATCTTGTGTCATTGTCCTAAAGGAAAAAAAATGTTTATACGGGTGACATTCATATACATTATCCCATAATTCTAGGACTAAACCACATTAGCTAATGACCTAGTGTTAAAGCAATTAACCTCCTCACAAAAGGTCTTAGGTTCAAATCTAACTATCTAGCCACTAGGTACACATTTAGAAATAGTCAGGGAGGGGTAGGAAACAGTCACCGGATACCTTGGTTAGGCAGTGTACATGTGAGTTAAAAACCCACCCTCTCCGGGCAATCTAAACATTGAAAACCTCATCCCTTTATCTATTATGGTTCCACGACTAAGAAAGTACAATAATTTGTTTAGATATGCTTACTATATTTGGAAATATTCTAGTTTCATTGACATTAGAGGGGATTCAAAGACTTGAAGAAAAACAAGAAAGAGACCAAAATAAGATGATTCATTTAGATATCTTAAATCAAGTAAAGATCAACGTGCTACCAGAATCTGTACTTTCCACCTTGAAAGCTATTGTTGATGGCCCAAAAACGGACTTATCATTCAGTAAAAAAGAGCTCAGAACTGTGCAGGCCAAACTGAAACAGGCTTTTGTAGAGTTCCATAGAAAGCTCAGGCTTCTGAAAAACTACTCGTAAGGACTTCTTTTCGATTCTTAATCACCATAAACAGGATTAATAAATAAAGTGCTGTGGATTAAGTTATGTATTATTTGTTCTCAACAGTTTCTTGAATCAATTAGCTTTCTCCAAGATCATGAAGAAATACGATAAGGTCTAACTCTTGACTGTAATCATAATATGCGTACGTGAGGGGTCGAATTTTGACATTTTTTATGGGTGTAGATCACATCAAGAAACGCATCGAAAACTTATCTAGAGATCGTTGAGAATTCTTACTTGGGCCAATCTGATGAGGTAAGATCAGAAACTTTGTGCTTTTAGTTTGCAGATTAATCAAAAAGTCAACCCTTTTTGGTTTGTCAGGTTGTTAAGCTCATGGAACGAGTAGAAGCGTCATTTATAAAACACTTTTCCAACGCAAATCGCCGTCATGGAATGAGAGATTTAAGGCCTAGAGCTAAACGCGACAAGCATCGAGTAACATTTTTCGTGGGTAAGATGCTGGGAACAGTAAGGGTTTATTGCATAAAAAGAGAACATTTCATATGATATGTATTTTAAATAAGACGCTTTGTTTTCTCCCATAAAAGCCTTGAAGTTTCAAAAATACTGAAGAGAAGGTTTAGATTTACAAAAAAACCTTCCAACTAGCCGGGGCGGAGCCAGAAAGTTTTGCTCGAGGGGTCATACTTTGATAAATTTTAGAAACTACACTACAAGGGGCAAATTACAAAAAAAACACCATATATTTTAGAAAATTTACACTACAATTTTTTTTCGTTAGAGGGTCACGTGCCCCCTCATGTCTCCGCCCATGCCAACTAGGACACTCTTACGACCCGTTACTGCATTACCTAATCAAAACCTTGACGTAAAATAATGACATGGCAGCTGACACGTGGTAACTTTGACCATGTTGACTTTTAAATGACGTAACACCGATCAAAAATTCTTTGAAAATTTGAGCATGTTATGAGTGAAAACTTGTGTTACCCAAAATGAGACCAATGTTCGTTTCCTTTCCATGCAAATATGCAAATATGCAATAACACCAAAGAAAGTGTAAATCGGTGTGGGATAGTCCGTTAATATATATAACTGGATACAGGTTGTTTCTTTGGCTGCTCGATTGCACTTGTGTTGGCAATCATCTTAACTGTACACGACAGGGGACTTCTCAAGAGTGAAGGACGTGACCAATACATGACCAACATATTTCCATTATACAGTTTATTCGCGTACATTGTGTTGCATATGCTGATGTATGCTGGAAACATATACTTTTGGAAGCGTTATCGTGTAAATTACTCCTTCATTTTCGGTTTTAATCGGAATACAGAATTGGGTTATAAGGAAATCCTACTTCTTAGCTCTGCCCTAGCAGTACTCACTCTTGCAGCTGTACTCCCAAATCTTGACATGGAAATGGATGAAAGAACACACGGTTTCAGAGCTCTTACTGAACTCGTCCCTCTAGGCCTAGTCATTGTAAGAATTTCCTAGTTTGCCTCTCTAGTAACTTCTGTTCGACAGAAGAGTATGCTTACTAGTTGTAACTTTTGATTTGCAGGTTGTACTTATGATAATGTTGTGTCCGTTCAATATCATATATCGTGCAAACCGTTTCTCCCTGATAGTGTACCTATGGCATTGTGTTTGTGCTCCTTTTTATAAAGTCAACTTGCCTGATTTCTTCTTGGCCGACCAGTTAACTAGTCAGGTAATTGACTTGGTGTTTTATTGGTTCCTTCGATTCATGCAAATGGTCTAGGATTAAAGTTATATGCAGGCTTATATGTGCAAGTTCTTGTACCTAGTGAGTTCATGTTCGGTGACCACTAACTTAGATATAGTCAATCAAGTTGTCCCATTAACTTTGTTATAATTGGAAGGCAGCGTGATTGGTTGGATTTGAGTTAATTAGTGGCCACAAGACACAAGCTGATTGGTCCCAACACGACCTCACATTTATTAACTAATTTCGATGGTTCCAGGTTCAGTTACTCAGGACTTTGGAATTCTATATATGCTATTACGGTTGGGGAGACTTTAAGAGGAGAACAAACACATGTAACCAAAGTAATATTTATCGGATCTTCTTTATATTAATCGCTGTTATCCCATACTGGTTTCGTCTCCTACAGGTAACTTAGCTTTACACACACATTTATCATGCTGTACGCATGGTGCAAAAGATGTATAATGTGGCTGTTTTGTGATGTGTGTTAGTGCTTACGATTAATGTTTGAACGGAAAGACTATGGTCAAGCCAGGAATGGACTGAAGTACTTGTCAACCATTATTGCTGTTATTACGAGAACAATTTATGTTCAGAGGAGGGGAATGACTATGAGAATTATCGCAGCATCTAGTTCTGGTGTTGCTACAATTTATAACACCTACTGGGATATGGTTAAGGATTGGGGTCTCCTCTGCAGGGACTCCAAGAACCCTTGGTTGAGAGATAGACTCATTATACCAAACAAATGGGTGTACTTTGTAGCAATGGTAGTATCAAATACCTTAAGCTATAATCATTATTTATATTTTATACTATGTTTGTAAGTTTCTAATATGAATTATACTTATGAATTTGTAGGTAGTGAATGTCATATTGAGACTAGCGTGGATGCAAAGTGTGTTAGATTTCCATGAAGCTCCTTGGCTTCATCGTAGCGCAATGATTTTTGTGGTCGCAGTTTTGGAGATCATCCGTCGCGGTATATGGAACTTCTTCAGATTGGAAAATGAGCATTTGAACAATGTAGGCAATTTCCGAGCATTTAAGTCGGTGCCACTGCCTTTTAGCTATGAAGATGGGGACAAGGATCTATGATCCATTATGTAATATCGAAACAACTTTGTATGATTATCGGTTTCATTTCTAATGCATTTCCATGCATTCTCTCTTATCATCATATATATCATAAAAAAGGTACTCAGTACTGATAAACAATATTGCAGTCACGAGTATAACAACCATACAGGCTATATGGTCTCAAAAGCCTGCAGGACATCAGTCATGAGGTCATCAATGTCTTCGATTCCAAAGCTGAAGGGAACAAGGTTGTCCATAATCCCACACACACACACACACACACAAAAACTCGTCAATATAAAACTGACTTTGTGGTTATCCAATGCGGATTTAAGACCTTCAGTGTCTGCAGGATCAATAATGGCAGCCTGCATATTGAAACCACAGCTTGTGAACATATTAAAAGATAGCAAATTTTTGCCAAACAATGTTTTCTCACAAGAATCAAACCAAATTGATACACGGGATCACAAACAATACCGCGATGTTCATTTTGGGAAGAACCATCTCAATGAAGATCCTAGCATTCCTATAACATTGGTTAGTTGTGAATTGTGATTATATGTCCGCCAGCCGGGATCAGAGCCAACAACATGACAGTAATATATAGCACACATTCCAGAGGCCATTATCAACGTCGATTCAGCTCTCAAGTGCACTGTGATTGATAGATATGTGACAATCTATTACCTTCAAGTAATGTTTCTTTATCAAAAACATCTAAATTGATTATAGATGTCGTGAATTAAAAAAGATTGCACCTTATCTTTTTGTAGGACCGAAAATATACAAGATTTATGTGGTTCGGGAGGTCTTGGTTGATCAAAGATGATGAAAGTATTCATCTTTCTAGTGAGAGAAAGTAGAGAGAGGGTGGAGAAAATAAGGAAACTTTTATTAAATGAAAACAATACAAAATACCTAACACTTTCCCACACCCCTCATGGAGAGTCATGAGGGGTATTTATAGGCTCTTAACACTACATGTTTGGCTACTTGACAATAGTAGACCCTGTAGTATCTAATCTAGTCCATTTCACTTGTGTGACGTTATCTTTATAAAAAAGCGAGGCTAACAATCTCCCTCCAAGATATCGTCACACGTGAATGGTTACAATGAGACCTATAAACAACTAAATTCTAACAATAGTAAACTATGTTGATGTTGTTGAAGCGCAGAGTCTCTGTAATCTAGATACAGACTTGAAGTTCTCTCTTCCGACGATCTCGGCGTTTGATCTTTGGCACTGACGGCAAAGGTCTTTGTAGCTCTGAACTTCAACTGTGATGGTCTAGTTAGGTTATTACTCCCTCCTAACTAGTGAGCCTTTTTTCTTTCTTCTGCTCCCTCCTGAACTGACAACTCTCTTCTCATCTCGCAGCGGATAAGGTAGATACTAATGAGTTTGCACCATGGTTGTCGTTCTGGGAGCATCATTACAACATAACTCACATAACATTGCAAAGAAGGTTGGTAATACGCTCCGATGAACACATACACATACTTGGTACATTAAAGCACAATTCCCTCGATCAACCAATGTACTGAAGATGAAACACTACTTCTTCTGGCATGTTCTTCTCCCTCCTGATGGTTGCGAGTTATCGGAATCATCATAATCTTGTGTACATGCCATTATTACCCGTACTTTACACTTCTGATGCAATATAGATAGACCATGAAAGCATAATTTGTGAGTATATGTCGCAAAAGTATACTCTCAATACAATTCTCTCAAATCAACCTTTAAACGAACCTCCTTTGAATTCACCGGCTAATAGTAATGACCACATGTGGAGACAGCCCGATATGACCAACTTGAAAATGAAGTAAACATCCCATCTTGTGACTTAATGCTTGTACGATAGATGTGACTTAATACCTATACTGAGCACTACAACGTTACTCCTTTAAGTATGAGGTGCACGAAATATTCGCTGCTTGAACAATCCACTGCTTCGCGTGACACTGAGTACTACAACGTAACTCCTTAAAGTGATAGTTATACTGTGAGCACTACAATGTAACTCCTTACATCAGTAATAACTAGATTGTCAAGTCTGAATTATTAATTTGCGCAGACAAGTTATCTTCAATAGTCGTGCTTCCAAACACCCCTAGACTTTGAGATAAAATAAGTACACATTTTGAAATGCCACTTCAAAGTCAAACCAATAATACCGTGCAAGAAATCTCGTAGTCATTTTGTTAAACAAACCAATTCTAGCCGTGAAATTATGTATCCCCGTGAAATTATAATTCCAAAATACCAATCTTTAATCAACCATTTATCAACTTAAAATTTATGTATCAATACTTTTGATTGCCCATTTATGCGTATTGCAACATAAGACCAGCCCAAGAAAATGCTAAAATATTAAAGCCCAAATGAGATTAGGATCCAGCCCAGTAGAAGATAAAACCAGATCAAATATAACAGTTATATTTTTCATTTCACCCTAATCTCTTACACACATCAACCAACCCTAATTGTGATAAGTCCGCCCCCATCATAAACTCTCTCCCAGATCTATCAAATCTCCTTCTTCCAACATCAAATCTAATAACACTAATCATCTCATCTCCTTTATCATAATAACCGATCTCACAACGAATCCAACTCGCACCAAACACAACCGTACGTAAAGGGTATTCAATTCTTTCCTACTCAAACCGAATCAAGAAAGCATTTAGAAGGTTTCATGATCCTTTGGAGGGTCACGGTAAGTTCGACAAGTGTGGTTTAGTTTTGCTTTCTGGTTTTCAGCGAACAAGAGAAAGAAAATAATATTATTGTTATATTTCTTCTCTTTTAGTTTCGGATATGAATTGAAGTGAAGCTTCAAATAGATTGGTCTATGATGATATCTTTCGTTTGATTGACTTTTAAAAATCTTGATAGAACTTTGCATAACATGAAAGATAATCTGAGACTTGATGATTGTATTTACTTTTTCAGTTCGAGTCTTGGTTTGGTATTGGAGATGAGTTTGATGTTGTGGTTGTTGTAGGTTTGTTTACTGTGATGGAGAATGGATTTAGGAAAGGTTCTCGATGATTGTTTTTGTTGATGGATTTGGGTTATATTCGTTGTGGTCATGTAGTCTAAGTCTTTTCTGCTTCATCTCCTTTCTTTTGCTTTTGATTTAGAAACTTGTTTTGCAAAAAGATTGCGATAAGGTGTCAAAAAGATTTCGATAATCTGACATTTATCGAGATCCTTTCCTTTTCTTATCGAGAACATGAAAACATGAGTTTATCGAAAACGTGGCTTGTCGAGATCATGGTTATCGAGATCTTGATTTGTCGAAAATGTGATTTCGATAAATATTAGGGTTTTGGGATTGCGGATACCCAAAGGCTGATCTCGATAAATTTGGGGCAAACTCATCTCGAAATATTGATTTTCTCGATATAATTTAGGGTCTTATGATTTCGAAAATTCTTATACAAGAAATTTCGAGTTTTCCGGCGAGTATTCTGACCAAAATAAAATTCCGACCAGCCTAATTCCAGTTTTCCGATGAGTAAACAGATGATATTCCGACCTTTTTGACCACAGATTCACGGTAGGTACAAAACTAGTTCGAAAATGATGAGTGACATAAAGTTGTAACCTTGATATGACAAAAGGACAAGTAATATGAAACTGATATGTGAAAGTTTATGACTTTATGTGTTTGACCATAAGGATACATCAAACTTGTTTAGAAAACTGTCCCAATAAAGATAAGGAAAAAAAATTTCCAGATCTGAAAAATAGTACAAAACAGCTTAAAAAACATGATTCGAGCACACAAATGCAATGAAAACAACACAACGAGCTCTGGATGCCAATTGTNATAAGGAAACTTTTATTAAATGAAAACAATACAAAACACCTAACACTTTCCCACACCCCTCATGGAGAGTCATGAGGGGTATTTATAGGCTCTTAACACTACATGTTTGGCTACTTGACAATAGTAGACCCTGTAGTATCTAATCTAGTCCATTTCACTTGTGTGACGTTATCTTTATAAAAAAGCGAGGCTAACACTTTTCCTCCCCAACTGCTGTAGTAGGATTTCCATAACACCCATACTCGAAGCTAGCATGCTTATTCTCCTGTTTGAAGTCAAAACTACACACACAAGGTATCGATCATGTAACAAAATGCCAACAATTAAGTGTTCATTTGTATAGGTATTGCATTATAAATTGTTAAAATGATGCCGTCATCGTTATTTTACTATAAAATTTTTGTAAAACTGACATATAAAAAATTAGAAGATGTTTGGCAAATAAATAACATAACATACCTTGGAATCTATTACAGTATTTCAGAAGTTTTCTTGAACAAGTGAGCAGTTGTAATAACCACCGGAGTTGTTATTGCATCAGTAATAAAGACATTACCCGATCTTTCACCTAAATAATCACCAATGTCGACACATATATCCCATGTTTCATACATTGCACAAACATCACATAAGCCTAAAACTGAGAGGAAGATATATGTACAAGACTTTTTTTAACTTCATACATAAGAAACACACATCTTTAATTTGATGCTAATAAGAAATTTACACATATATGTTTTTCAATATTTAAGACTTGAGTTAATTACATATATCGTCTTTATGGTTAGGCCAAAGTTGCAAATTTCGTCCTTAACTCTTAATAATTACACCAATTGTCCCTGTAGTTGTCCATTTTGCGTTAACCCATCCTTTGACCGGACGGGCGTTAGTTTGATCCGCTAACCCTGGTCACGTGAGGGGTAAAATCTTCCATATTTGCTGCGAAACCACAGGGACGAATCTTGTTACAAGTTTAGGTATGTTGTTTTTTTTACGTGTTATTTTTCGGATTATATACCCGAATTAAAACCCATGTTCGTATACCCGCGATTTAAAACTCGGATTAAAACTCCCAACCAACCTCAACCTCATCCCCCCCCCCCAATTAACCGAACCCAACCCAACCCAAATTTCCATTCGCTACAGTGCTATACACATCCAAACTAACTCGATCACTAATAGAGAAATGGCTGAAAATGGAAAGGCTCTGTTTACGGGGGATGATCACTCTTCGAAAGAAGATTGGTCTAAAGTTGCACTCACATATGAAATTGATGATGAAGTTATAACCAAATATTGTTAACAAGTTGAAACCAAATATGGTGGGTATGCGAATATAAGCAAAGAACTACAAGAGGAAATACTTGAATTTGTGAGAAAAAATTCATGCGAAGAAATGCATGAGGATGTACGAAGTATGTTGTAATGGATTCGGATTTTGTTTTTATTGTTTAGTGTTTTACAGAAGCGAATGTTTATAGTATTCCCATGGGACATTTTAGTAGTGTGGATAATGCCTAATAGGATTTGTTATGTGCTTTTACTATGATGCAAAGTAGCTTTATCGGTAGGTTTATGATACAAAGTAGGATAGTGGTAATGTGTTTGAATAGCTCAAATAGTCTTTCCTGATGCAAAGGTAGGATATTAGTAATGTTTGAATCTGCAGGTTAATGATGCAAAGTAGGATAGTAGTTTTGTTGTTGCAATTTGACTTAGTTGCAGGGGTGTTTGGTTGTCCACTTTAGATTTGCAATGAATCCAGTGCCTTGTTCAATTCAACCAAACACCCCTTTGTCTCTTTTAGGAACAGATGACCATTCAAATAACAGATGATTGGGTGAGTCAGGGCATGTTCCACATATGATTGCTTTTTATTATGAGTTTAGTATATTGACAGCTAGTATAGACACAAACAACTTGATTCTCATGTCTTTCTTTTTTTTTCTTTTTTTTCCATATACCAACTCCAAGGGAAAGGAGGTTGATGTCATCATTATTTCAGATGATGATATTGATGATGATATCTATATTTCAGACGCATTTGAGGACTTGGTATATTTTGGTAATTGGTTAGACTCTACATCCATAGCTTCCAGTAACAGTGATGATGATGATGATGATGTTGTGTTGTTGTCTTCTGAGCCTACTACTTCCACCTCAATGGTGAGAAAGGTAAAGGGAAAGGTTCCCACTTCTAAACCTACTGCTTCCATCCTTCATCCTAGAGCTCGTAGAAGTGAGATTAGGAGATTAATTGTACTTGGTCTTGAAGCAAATGTGGGTTGCTCAAGCAATAACATGAAGAAGTGGTATGTGTCAGCCCCCCAAAAAGCTGAAAACAGAAAGAAGTAACAGGAAGAAGTGTTTGTCATTTGAAAACAATTTTATGTATTTAGGTTAATGATGCGCGGGATTGCGACCACGCACTAGGGTTTTACCTCTCAAGGGATCTTGAGAAGCTTGCAATCCCCGCCAGGCAGTGTACCTGACCGATGTAGTATAGTCTAGTGGCAAGTACCGGGGGATTGATCATTCTCTTAGGGAATAGTGTCGTTAGGATTGGAAAACTACTCTAATAGGTCTAGGGGTGAGGGAAGATTCTTTTTGTATTTTTATATTTTTAGGAAAGCAAGTAAAACTCTCGGGTTTTGGAAGAGTGGGCGGAATTAGTTGCTAGTCAACTAACCCAAATTACTACTAATGTAAATAAAATAAAATAACGAAAAGTAAATTGTTGTGAAAACTATAATGGAGAGAAGTGTGTTTACTTAGATTTCCTTACTCCCTAACTATCTTTTACCGATTGATTAGTGTGTATTAATTGCGTGGATGACGGATTGTATTCCTTAATACCATTCGTAGGGGTGTGTACGGACTTCCCCTAACTCTATGAGATCCTACTTCACTCCTATGTCGAGCCGGCTAAGAAGCTCCTAACATGGGATCACTAGAATTCACTCATGCATTAAATACAATCAAAATAACCTTAGTACACCTTGGTTCATGTTTCTTAAGACGTTCAAGCATGTTACCAACCGGAAGTCTGCCAGTTTTCTTAAGCCTAACATCGATAATCACCCATCCAATACAATTAATAACACACCATTCAATCAATAATCAATAGTTAGGTTTCATTAGATCTAAGCAAACACAAAGAAAATCTAGCCTAGTATGTTAAACAAAAGACAAGAACAAGATAGAATCAAACAACACATAGACATATTGAATGATTAATTGATTACTTATCTTCAATGTAACATGGAAGATCCAAGGGTTTAAAACCCTTAAAAAAGTTGCAAAAATCGTCTAGGGTTTCTCTCTAACAAGTTCCACACGAATGACTAAAAATTATGCAAATATATATAGAAAAACAGATCTGACGGCGTCACGTTATGGACTTGACGCCGTCACCTCGCCGTGGTTAGGGTTTCTTGACGTCGTCCCTCTTTAATATGTTCTGGCTTATCAAGGCTTGACGCCGTCTGGAGTACTGTTCCAGCAGATTTTGACACTTTGTCGAATTCTTCACTTTTATGCTCCGAAAACGTCCAAAATGCTTCCTTTTCCAGAATTTCTCTCCAAAGTACCTAAAATGCCAAAAGGAACGATTTAGGGCGATATTTGATCAAATAAATATGATTTCGGCCTTAAATGACCCCCGAAAAGCGGTACACTTTTCGCCTCATCAAATACCCTTACACTTGAGATTTGCTTGTCCTCAAGCAAATGCGCTTTTATTCTAATCAAAATACAAGTTAGGGGTCATTTAACACTAATATAAAAGTAATTACAACAAATAATCATTCCACTTTAATCATAATAAGCACGGAGATTACACACTAGCACCTCAAAAGTAGTGTTTAGATACTCACATCTCTCAGGTGTCATAGAATTATATCTCATAAATGAAAATGGACAATATCTCTCACTACCTATCATAGCAAATAGATTACCATAGGCCTGGGAAAGGATCGAAAACCTTCTCCACTAGGCGTAAGCACCTAAGATAAACTATCAAAGGGGTCTTTACAAAAGGGTTGTAATGAGGTGTAGGGATATGATAAACACGGTTTTGTTGGATAAGAAAGATTTTGCTGGTGGCGAGTTAAAGATCTTGATTAATTACATGTACAATATGGCGTTGCTAAGCCATGACTAGACTCGACTAACGCTAATCAAAAACTAATAAAAACATAAAATAAACATAAAAAGAAACGGGATGGTAGTCCGTATGTTTTTTTCTACTTTTCTTTTTCTCATTTTTTTTGTATTTTTCTTGATTTTTTGATTTTTTTATTTATTTATTTATTTTTTTTTGCATACATTCTTGCCCTACCATCCAAAATAATACATCATAGGGGCCTCGGTTCT
>LBNU01006469.1:27317-39256 GCA_014162995.1 Artemisia annua | reverse complement strand
AAAACCATAAATAAAATTGTTAAAGATGGTTTGGTAAGAGGCTTGCCTCAGAAAAGATTTGAAAATGACTAAACCTGTGTTGCTTGCCTTAAAGGCAAACAGCACAGAGCTTCTTGCAAAACAAAGGCTTTTAACTCTATTGCTCACCCACTTTATATGTTGCATATGGACTTGTTTGGTCCTACATCAGTGAGTAGTATAAATCTTAAAAAATATTGTCTTGTTGTGACTGATGATTTTAGTAGGTTTACATGTGTTTTCTTTCTTAGAACTAAGGATGAGACAACTGGCATCCTTAAGACTTTTATAACTGAAGTAGAAAACCTAAATGATAAGAAAGTTAAAGTTATCAGGTGTGACAATGGGACAGAGTTTAAAAATAGAGTTATGGATGATTTTTGCAGAGATAAAGGTATTAAAAGAGAATTTAGTGTAGCTAGAACTCCTCAACAAAATGGTGTAGCTGAGAGGAGAAATAGGACACTAATAGAGGCTGCTAGAACCATGTTGGCAGATTCTAAATTGCCAATTACTTTTTGGGCTGAAACAGTTAACACTGCTTGTTATGTGCAAAATAGGGTTTAGTGGTAAAAACAAAGAACAAGACACCTTATAAGTTATTTAGAGGTAGACCCCCTATCCTAGATTTCATGAGACCATTTGGATGTCATGTCACAATTCTCAATACCATAGATCATCTGGGTAAATTTGATGGGAAATCTAATGAAGGGTACTTTGTTGGGTACTCCATGGTTAGTAAAGCCTTTAGAGTCTACAACTTAAGAATCCAAAAGATTGAAGAGAATCTGCATGTTGAGTTTCTAGAAAACAAACCTAATGTTGAAGGAACTGGTCCTAAATGGTTGTTTGATCTTGATACTCTAAATACCATGAATTATGTGCCTATCTCTACAGGTATAAATACTAATGATTTTGTAGGTTCAGAAGAGTTTGTTGATGATGATAAGCCAAGCAATGAACAAGAGGATGATCAAGATCAGATTTTCTTGCCTATTTGGGATCATGCAGATGATGATTTTGTTCCAAAGACTGGAGATGAACCTTCTAATGATGCTAGTAAAGAAGGTGAAGGGAATGTGTCTAAAGCAACTTCTGTGAACACTGTCAATTCTGAAAGCAGTGGAAATACAGATTCCACTGCTAGACCAGAAGTTTCCACTGATAGACCAGAAGTTTCCACTGCTACACCAGATGTGGAAAATATAACTCCAGCTACTTAGGAAGCTCAAGCCAGTGATGTTGAAATAACAAATATGCCTACTGAGATTGAAATTCCTCAAACTCCCCATACCACAGTTCATAAATCACATCCTCTTGAAAATGTGATAGGGGATGTAAACTCACCTGTGAAGACTAGAAGACAGTCAAAGATGGCTGACATTCATGGATTTATCAGTGAAATTTATGAATCTAAAATTCATGAAGGCAAGAATGAATGTCTGTTCATGTGTTTTCTATCTCAAATGGAACCAAAGAATGTATTCAAGGCACTTGAAGATGAAAACTGGGTAGAAGCAATGCAAGAAGAGTTGCTTCAGTTCAAAATTCAGAAGGTTTGGGTGCTTTGTGATTTACCTAAAGGCATGAAGGTAATTGGTACCAAATGGGTGTTTTGAAACAAGAGAGATGAAAGAGGAATTGTCATAAGAAACAAGGCTAGGCTTGTAGCACAAGGATACACTTAGGAGAAGGGTATTGATTATGAAGAGGTGTTTGCCCCAGTTGCAAGAATTGAAGCAATTAGGCTTTTTCTAGCCTATGCATCCTTTATGGGCTTCACAGTCTATCAAATGGATGTAAAAAGTGCTTTTCTCTATGGGCAAATTGATGAGGAGGTATATGTTTCACAACCTCCAGGCTTTGAAGACCCTGAACATCCTAACAAAGTATACAGGGTAGTTAAAGCATTGTATAGCTTGCATCAGGCACCAACGAAATGGTATGAGACCCTAGCCACTTATCTTATGGATAATGGGTTTCATAGAGGAAGAATTGATCAGACTTTGTTCATCAAGAAAGACAAGAATGATATCCTGCTGGTTCAAGTTTATGTTGATGATGTCATTTTTGGCTCTACAAAGCCAGAGATGTGCAAAGATTTTGAGAAACTTATGAAAGATCAGTTCAAGATGAGTTCTATGGGTGAACTCACATTCTTTTTGGGACTTCAAGTACAACAAAGGCAAGATGGAATCTTCATCAATCAAGACAAATATGTAGCTGAGATACTTAGGAAGTTCAAATTCACTGATGCAAAGTCCTCTAGCACACCTGCAGACAAGGGTACAAATCTGCTTCTAAAGGAGAACAGTGGAGAAGCAGTTGATGTACATATGTACAGATCTATGATTGGTTCTTTGATGTATCTCACATCATCAAGGCCAGACATTATGTTTGCAGTATGTGCCTGTGCAAGGTTTCAGGTCACTCCCAAAGAATCACACTTGACTGCAGTGAAGAAGATTTTCAAATATCTTAAAGCATATCCTCATTTGAGATTATGGTATCCTAGGGAATCTCCTATGGAGTTGGTTACCTACTCAGATAGTGATTATGCTGGAGCTAGTTTGGATAGAAAATCTACAACAGGTGGATGCCAATTTCTTGGATGTAGATTGGTGTCATGGCAGTGTAAGAAACAAACAATGGTGGCAACTTCATCAGCTGAGGCAGAGTATGTGGCTGCTGCAAGTTGCTGTGCTCAAGTTCTATGGCTTCAAAACCAACTTTTGGACTATGGGTACAATTTTATGAATACCATCATTTATATTGACAATAGCAGT
The DNA here is from genome assembly GCA_014162995.1 of Artemisia annua. Classification (NCBI taxonomy): domain Eukaryota; kingdom Viridiplantae; phylum Streptophyta; class Magnoliopsida; order Asterales; family Asteraceae; genus Artemisia; species Artemisia annua. Next base: position 36,452 of record LBNU01006469.1, on the reverse strand, counting down.
ACCATATGCATAATTAAAAATCCTGTTCAACACACTAAGACTAAACATATTGAAATTAGACATCACTTTATAAGAGATTGTTATAAGAAAAAGCTAATTCAAGTTGTTAAAATACATATTGATGACAACTATGCTGATTTATTAACAAAAGGGCTTNTTATATTGACAATAGCAGTACCATATGCATAATTAAAAATCCTGTTCAACACACTAAGACTAAACATATTGAAATTAGACATCACTTTATAAGAGATTGTTATAAGAAAAAGCTAATTCAAGTTGTTAAAATACATATTGATGACAACTATGCTGATTTATTAACAAAAGGGCTTGATGTGGGAAGGTTTCAGTACTTGGTAATAGGTATTGGAATGCTTAATCCATAAAATTTTTGATGTCTAATGGTCTTTAGTGTTAAGGGGAGGTTTTTGATACTAAAATTGTTGTATATGTTTGTATTTTGTTTGTCCACTAACTTTTATGCAGCGGATAAATACAACAGTGGAAACAATAGTGCAAACAGTGGTAAATTTTGCTCTCACAGTGTAAAAGGAAAAACAAAGAAACTTCATTCATTCATTTCCAAGTTTCAATACAACTGAAAGAGAGTACAAATATCCATCATCAAAACACAAAACAAACAATCCTAACTTCCTACACCCTACACCAGCTACTCCATTGGCTTCTTGCCCTTTCCCTTGTAGTCATGCTTGGGCTTGTGGACTTTCTTTGAATTCTGCATCTCCAACCATCTTGGACTTGGAAGACATAGCACTTGCTTTGGAGGCTTTGGAAGTCTTGCAGGCTTCTCTAGAGCTGGTACAGTCTTCATCTTGGATAGTGCAGATTCTAAAGCCTGAGACAGAGCCCTTGGTAACTCTTTGGACAGGGTATATGTCTCATCATCATCAGATGAACTGGAGTCAAAGACATAGGATGGTGGAGTAGGAAAATCCTCAGAAGATTCAGGTGTTTTAATCTTCCTCTTAGGCTTCTTGGAAGATGAGCTTGTGGCACAAGGTGGAAAGTAATTTGCCCACCCTAATGTCTCTGAAGATGAGTCAGAATACATGTGGATTTCTTCCTCTAAAGAAGAATTAGAGGAGATATACACAATGTTTGGAAGGTTACTCATGGTGACTTTTAGGATTTGATGATGATATAGAAAGTGTGAAGGTTATTGGTGATACGAGCCCCTTTATATAGGCAAAGTCAATCTCAAGGGATAATTAAGAAAGATATTTACTCTTACCTGTTTTTGTAGGTTGAAGAGTAAATATGGATATTATTTACTATATCGGGTTAACTTTGGTGAGATATTTGTTAACAGTGGCTTGGTTAATAAGTAACTTTGGTTAAAAACACTCTGGTTATGCATATTACTTGGTTTATACTAACATGTGCAGGTTTATAACCAATTTTTGCTGGGAGTTGATCATAAAAAGTGTGTAACTGAGACACACAACAAATGGTTATTGATTCACCATGTCTAATCCACATAAGAATCAACTAGTCCAGAGCAAACGGCTACTGGTAAAGACTTAACAAATTCGTTTATGGTTGATAGTTTACCAAAAACTATATGGTTATCAACTCACCATATTCCAAGTGATTAAGAGTTGGCTAGTCCATAGCAAACGGCTCATGGTAAAGACATATCAAATCCGTGGATAGCTGGTAGTTTGCTAAAAACTATGAAGAGAGCAGTTCAATATACATATGTTTTATTTTACCAATGCTCTTGAAAATTTTTGTGAAAAGTTCCCACTGCTAGTTCACAGTTACCACTGCTAGTGTAATTTTTACCACTGTTGAATGATTAGGCGAAAAGTGTTACGCTTTTAGGGGGTCATTTAAACCCTAATCCGTAATTATTTGATTAATATTGCCTTAAATCGTTCCTTTTGTCATTTTAGGTACTTTGGAGAGGAAATTTGGAACAGGAAGCATTTTGGACGTTTTTGGAGCATAAAAGTGAAGAAAACGACAAAGTCTCAAATTATACTGGAAAAGGTACCTGACGGCGTCACTCTTTACGAGGTGACGGCGTCACGCTTTGACAAAGAGGTGGATGATTTTTACACTAGACGCCCCAGAAAGATTTTGGAAGAATTACACATGACGGCGTCACGTGTAAATGGATGTAGGCCGTCACGTTATACCTCAAAGGGAGACGGCCCAAAGACATTTAAAGGGGGACGGCGTCAAGAGTAGATCTAAGTAATCCGAGAGAGTTTTGGCGGCGAGGTGACGGCGTCACACTCTAAAACATGACGCCGTTAGATAGTAAAATCTATATATATTCGTCTAATTTTCATTCATTAAGTGTGCAACTTTTGGGAGAACTTTAGGGATAAACCCTAGTTCGTAAAACACTGTATTTTCAGGGGGTTTTCACCCTTGAGACCTTGATGTTCAATTAAAGATAAGTCTCCTTCTAAATCAATCAATATGTCTATGTGTTGTTTGATTATATCTTATGCTTGTCTTTACTTTAACATGCTAGGCTAGGTTTTTCTTGTGTTTGCTTAGATCTAATGAAACCTAGCTATTGATTACATGTTGTTGGTTTGTTTGTGATTGTTGTGGGTGGGTGAAGTCGATGTTAGGCTTAAGAAAACTGGCTAACCTCCTATACGGTAACTTGCTTGAACGTCTTAAGAAATATGAATTTTGTATTTAATGCATAAGCAAATTCTAGTGATCCCATGTTAGGAGCTTTTAGTCGGCTCGACATAGGAGTGAAGTAGTAGCTTATAGAGTTAGGGAAGATCGTACACGGCCCTACGAATGGTTTAAAGGAATACAACCCGTCATCCACATAATTACAACAAACCAATTAACCGGTAAAAGATAGCTAGGGAGTAAGGAAATCTAAGTAAACACATTTTTCTCTCATATAAGTTTCACAACAAATTTACTTTTTCTTGTTATTTTATTTTATTTGCATAAGTAGTTATTTGGGTTAGTTGACTAGCAACTAATTCCGCCCACTCTTCCAAATACCCGAGATTTTACTTGCTTTTATAAAATATAAAAAAAATACAAAAATAATCATCCCTCAACCCTTAGACCTAAATTAGAGTAGTTTTCAATCCTAACGACACTATTCCCCAAGAGAACGATCAATCCCCCGGTACTTGCCACTTCACTATACTACATCGGTCAGGTACACTGCCTGGTGGGGGTTGTAAGCTTCTCAAGATCCCTTGTGAGGTAAAACCTAATTGCGAAGGTTGCAAAACCCACGCATCAAATTCGCTGCCGGGGAATAGTTATTGCTTAGGTTGAAAATTTTATTTTTNAAATAATCATCCCTCAACCCTTAGACCTAAATTAGAGTAGTTTTCAATCCTAACGACACTATTCCCCAAGAGAACGATCAATCCCCCGGTACTTGCCACTTCACTATACTACATCGGTCAGGTACACTGCCTGGTGGGGGTTGTAAGCTTCTCAAGATCCCTTGTGAGGTAAAACCTAATTGCGAAGGTTGCAAAACCCACGCATCAAATTCGCTGCCGGGGAATAGTTATTGCTTAGGTTGAAAATTTTATTTTTACTTAGGTCTACTCATTAGATTCCTTTCTAGTGAGATTTTTATTTTATTTTTCTAGGTTTTCTTGTAGTCTATCTTATTCTTTGTGCTTTTGTTCGTAATACTTCCTCATGAGTAATATCGATCGTTTGGTCCCTGTTATTCGTGTTTTCCGTCGTAGGAACTTCCAACTACCCAACCTGCCCCCTATTGCTGAAAACGAAAACCCACCAAATCTATCACCCGATCATCACTTTAACAACAATTCTGATATGGAGATTCTTGGAGTTTATAAAATACAGATTTTACGAAACTTTACAATTCCAGTAGAAAAACAAAACCTGTAAAATTTCCAGAAAATTATACCTGACGTCGTCAGGTAATGCTTGACGCCGTCAGAATTGACCTGGCGAAATTCTTTTATTTTGTTTCCGGAAAATTTCTGAAAAAACCTATGTTCTAATTCATGGAATCCTGCAAAACAATCATTATGACTCGATACAAGCATTTGACTCAAACAAGTACTAATATGTATGTTTATATCTCATTGTTATCGTTCATGCTCAATCCGTTCTTAAAAACAAATTTGGATTTCCCTTACACTTATCTTTTGCAAAATACCTTTATATGTAATCAAGTCGAAGTTAAAAACAAAATAAAGCATTTTCACAAAATGTTTGATACATGAACAATAAGCAATAAAAATAAAACAAACATACGGAAGCAAATAAAATCAAATAAACAAACAAACAAATAAAGCTTGGGTTGCCTCCCAAGAAGCGCTTTTCTTTATTAACGAGTCTTGTAGCTAGACTCAAAGTCATGCCCTATCCTATGTGAGTGAGATCCTCATCGAGGACGTCTTTAGGATCAAATTTAAGTTTTAATTTCCTATCGGTATGCTTAGTACGGTATGACGTTTCAAACTTCTCTCCATCCGGATCATATAGTGTCATCTTTAGGTGCCATGATCTATCTCCTTCTTTAGGTGGTTTATTCCAATTCCACTTGCATTTGTCACCTTCACTTTTCCACCTATTCATTCCTAGGTTAATGGGTAAGACTCCTAGGAATTCAATCATCTTCCTAAAAACAAGAGGATCTTCAAATGGGTTTAATTCTATGTCCCTAGCCAAGAGTTGTTCTACCGTGTGTGTCCGGTTCACGAATTCCTCTTCTAGGTAAAATGGGCATTGGGGTCCTATGAAGTCTCTATTAACCCAAGGTCCGTGTCTATATGGTCTCCTATTCAAATCTACCCAATGAGGTGTTGGTTCCTCATTAGCATCGTAGGCATGTTTCTTAACATCATATACCGACCAAGTTTCCCCTTCTCCTACCGCTATTCTAGATTCCTTACAATCAATCATCGCACTTGCAGTAGCTAAAAATCCTCTTCCTATCAATAAAGGGCATGTAGTGTCACTAACCATATCAAGGACGTGGAAATCGGCTAAAATTGTTAATCTTCCTATGTGTACTAATATGTCCTTCACTACCCCAACCGGATATGCTACACTTCCATCCGCAAGACCTATGATTACTTCCGTTTCATCTAATTTTCCCAGCTTAAGAGTGGTGTAAAGGGATAACGGAAGCAGATTTAGGCTTGACCCAAGATCGAATAATGTGTCAAAAGCCTCAGAATTTCCGATCTTGTAAGGTAAAACAAATATGCCCGGATCATCTAATTTCTTAGGCAGCCTGTTTTGAACGAAGGCGGTCCTATTTTTACCCAACTTAAGTTTCTCCTCATATTTTTCTAAAAGGGCATTGTAGTAGGGAGCTCGAGCTAAGACATCAATAACCGGACATTCAAGGTGGAGCTCCTTGAATTCATCGTCAAGGTTTTGAATTGGAGGTGTTTCAATTACTTTGTTGACCGACTTTTTATTGGTGGTTTCATTTTGTTGGTCGTTTTTAACAACTTGAGTTTGCTTGAAACATGTGCTCATGGCGTTGACCGGATAGTATTGTGGGCAAGAACTAAGAGACGTAACCGAAGAGATGGCGTTAACGTTTAGTTTCGGGTTCTTGACCGTGTCGCTTGGGAGTGCTCCCATTTCTCGGTCATTGAGAATTTCAACAAGGTGTCAATCTTATCTGTCATCTCGCTTTGTTTTTGTTTGAATTCGAACTCAAACTTAGCCAAACGAGCTTCTTGAGATGCCATGAATTTGGACATCAATCCTTCAAAGTTATTGGTACTACCATTGTTATTGGAAGGATTGTTGTTGAAAGTACGGTTTGAGGCTGAACCATTTGATTGGAAATGATTAGGTGGATTGGAAGAATTGTTTTGAAGGGTGTTTTGATTTTGTTTCCACCTGAAGTTTGGGTGATTTTTCCAAGAGGGGTTGTATGAATCACCATAAGGGTTTGGCTCGGGTTTGAAAGTGTACCACTTGTCTCCCGCTCCGTCGGTACGCGAGGATGCGTAGTCCGCAAAAGCTTGTTCCGGGAGTTCCATGCAATTACGAATGTCGTGAGGACCACTACAATATTCACATAAAGAAGTGATTTTGTTCACTTGGCTTGAAGGTTTAGGAGCTTCGTAGGATTTTATGAGAAACTTGACTTTGTCTTCAAGTTCCATGATCCTACGGTCGGGAGTGCTTAAATTATTCGAAGGCAAAGATATTGCCTTGACTGTTTTGTTCAAATCGCGGGGATCATTCCAACTTTCGTTGTCATAGAGAGCAAGATCTTCTATGAGTTCCCATGATTCTTCCGCACTTCGATCACGTAGCTTACCACCGGCCGCTTGGTCAATGGTTCGCCTTGTGGGGAGATTGATATGGTCATAGAAAATTTGGACTTGGGGCCAAAGATCTATGACGTGATGAGGGACTTTTTGAAGTAAGTCCTTGAAACGAGTCCATGCTTCGTAAAGAGTTTCATCTTGACGTTGTTGGAACATCAAGATGTCATTCCTTAACTTGGTGGTTCTTCCCGGTGGGAAAAATTGAGCAAGGAAACGAGAAGTGAGATCATCCCAAGATGTGATGGATTCCGTGAGTAAACGCTCAAGCCATTGACTAGCTTGGTCACGTAGAGAAAACTGGAAGAGACGCAATCGGGTCGTCTCTCGAGTGCCAACATCAAGGTCTATGGAATCTACGATTTTAAGGAAATCCTTGAGATGTTGGTTTGGATCTTCGGAACGAAGTCCATGGAATGCACATCCGCTTTGCATCAACCGGATGGTGTCGGATCGCAAGGGAGACACATTGGCTCATTGAGTGAGCTCAATGGTGTTTCGATAGCCTAGGTGGCTAGGTCGGGAGTATTCTCCTAAAGTGCGGGCTCTAGGAGGTTGGTTTGGTTATGGTCTTGTTGTGGTGGGTTGATGGGATCAAAGATATTACCACCTTCCATGATGGTGGATGGTAATGGTTACGAACAAAGGAACAAAGAAAAAGATAGACTAAAGAAAACCTATAAAAATAAAAATCTCACTAGAAAGGAATCTAGTGAGTAAACCTAATAAAAATAAATCTCAACCTAAACAATAACTATTCCCCGGCAGCGGCGCCAAAAACTTTGATGTGCGGATTGTGGTCTACACGAAGGTTTTACTTCTTAAGGGATCTTGAGAAGCTTACAATCCCCACCAGGCAGTGTACCTGACCGATGTAGTATAGTGAAGTGGCAAGTACCGGGGGATTGATCGTTCTCCACAGGGAATAGTGTTCATTAGGATTGAAATTAATCTAACTAGGTCTAGAGGTAAGGGATGATTCTTTTTGTATTTTTATATTTTCTGAAAAGCAAGTAAAATCTCGGATATTTAGAAGAATGGGCAGAATTAGTTGCTAGTCAACTAACCCAAATAACTACTAATGCAATAAAAATAAAATGACAAGAAAATAAAGTTTGTAAACTATAAATGGAGAAAACGTGTTTACTTAGATTTCATTACTCCCTAGTTATCTTTTATTGATTGATAAGCTTGTTACAATTGCGTGGGTGACTGGTTGCATTCCTTAATACCATTTGTGGGGCCGTGTACGATCTTCCCCAACTCTATAAGCTTCTATCTCTTCCTATGGCGACACGTTAAGTATCCTTACCATGGCCTCCTTAATAGTTACTTATGCATTAAATACAACCATTAAAATCATAGTACACATCCGATTCATGTTTCTTAAGACGTTCAAGCAAGTTACCGAATAGGAGATTAGCCAGTTTTCTTAAGCCTAACATCGATAATCAATCACCCAACAACAACTAATAACAAACTATCAATCAATAATCAATAACTAGGTTTTATTACATCTAAGCAAACACAAATAAACCTAGCCTAGCATGTTAAAAGAAAGATAAACGTAAGATAGAATCAAACAACACAGACATATTAAATGATTGATGGATTACTTATCTTTAATTGAACATGGAAGAGACAAGGGTATGAAACCCTTAGAAACCTCTGAAATTCGTGTTAGGGTTATTCCACCAAAGGTCGCTCTCCAAAGTTACACACCAATGAATGAAAAATCAAAAACTATATATAGATTTACAAGGGTGATGGCGTCACCTTTTGATAGTTGACGCCGTCATCTCGCCACGGCTAGGGTTTCTTGTCGTCCAATCTAACTTTTTGACGTCGTCACTCTTTAAGTGTTCTGGGCCGTCACGCTTTAGTGTGATACGTGACGGCCTACTCTTGGTAGAACGTGATGCCGTCACGTGTTAAGTCATGATTTCTGTTATGGCGCGTCAAGTGTAAATGTAACTTCCACCTCTTGTCACAAAGGCTGACGCCATCCCTTTGGAATAGGTGAAGCCGTCAGGTGCAATTTCCAACTTGGATTCTTGACTTTGTCGTTTTCTTCACTTTTTGCTCCAAAAACGTCCAAAATGCTTTGTTTTCCAGAATTCTCTTCAAAAGTACCTAAAATGACAAAAGGAACGATTTAGGGTAATAATTGATCATATTATCACGACTTAAGGCTTAAATGACCCCTTAAAAGTGTAACAAATTTCGCCTCATCAAGTACATACAAGGGACCCATAATTATATAAACTTTAGAGTTAACTACATTTTTGGTCCTTGTGGTTTAGTGCAGATTTCATTTTTGCTCCATTTTTTCAAAAATTTGTGGTTTTAGTCCAAAATTGATAGTTTGGTTCCACTTTTAGTCCATTTTGATAACGACATTAGTTCAGTTAGTTAAGTCTAATTGTAAAGTGGAAACATTAGTCCTTAAACCTAACGGTCGTTTGTAGTGTTAGTCCTTTATACCAAAGATCGTTTGCAACAATTGCCACGTTAGTCCTTTATACCAATGATCGTTTGCAACATTAGTCCTTTATACCAACGATCGTTTAATAAGTCCGAATATAGTCCTAGAAACCGCAAAATAAGAACTTTTAGAAATAAGCACTTGCACTCTCTGACGCGTGGTTTTGTGACCTTACAACAGGTTTTACCTCTCGAGGGATCTCAAGAGGCTTACAACCCCACCAGGCAGTGTACCTGACCGATGTAGTATAGGATAGTGGTATGTACGGGGGATTGATCGTTCTCTCACAGGGAATAGTGTTCGTTAGGATAGAAAAGCTACTCTAATAGGTCTAAAGGTGGAAGGAAGATT
>LBNU01006469.1:13696-27066 GCA_014162995.1 Artemisia annua | reverse complement strand
GTTTTCTTCACTTTTATGCTCCAAAAACGTTCAAATGTGCATGTTTTCCAGAATTCCTCTCAAAAGTACCTAAAATGACAAAAGGAACGATTTAGGGCAATATTTGATCACATTTATACGAATTAGGGCTTAAATGACCCCCTAAAAGCGTAACACTTTTCGTCTCATCACTCTCCTATTGGGCCTCTTGGCCCAATATAGTCTCGATAATCAATTTAATAGGTCCGAATGGTATTTAAAACCAATAAGCCAAAGAGAAAACCAAATAAGCACTTGGTTCGGTATAAGTAATAAATAAGCAAATAAGCAAACCCGAGACCTCTATTGGCCTCACGGCCCAAACTAAGGTTCAGTAACAAAAGAAAAATAAGCCGAACAAGAATGAGCCCAAAAAGCTCCGACTTAAGCCAATAAGCTGAAAAAAAGCCTAAAAGAAAAATAAGCACTTATCCAATCGGATTCAAAACAAAATAACGATCCAAATCCAAACACATGGGTCTCGGCCAACAAAAAAAAAGAATAAGCAATAAGTCCGAACCATAAACTTAAACGGAAGCTTATCACAATCTTTACAACACACGGTTATAGATCTGAAAAAAGAATAAGCAACGTTAGTCGTTTTATATACTTTTTTACACATGTTTTTATTTACATTTTTACAAACGTTTTTAAATACGTTTTTAAATTTTTTTGTCGATTTTTTTTTCTAATTTTTTTTTTGAAATTATTTTTTCAAATTTTTTGTCAAAAAACTTTTTTCTGAATTTTTTTGAAATGTTTTTTTCTAAAAAAATAATTCAAAAAAAATAATTCGAAATTTTTTTAGAATTTTTTTTTAATTCTTTTTAGGAAGAAAAAAAATCTATTTTTTTTAATCTTTTTAGAAAAAATTGAATTATTATTAATTTTTTGAATTTGAAAAAAAAATAGAAATTTTTTTTAGAGATTTTTTTTTTTCTAAATTTTTTTTTAGAAATTTAATTTTTTTTAGAAATTGTTTTTGCTAAATAACTAATTTAAAAAAGAATTCAGAAAAAAATAGTTCTAAATATTTTTTAGAAAAAAAATCTAAACAAAAAACTTTTTAGAAAACTTTTTTAGAAAAAATTTTTTCTAAAAAAAATTCGAATTATTATTTTTCTCTGAATTAAAAAAAAATCAGAAATTTTTTTTAGAAAATAAATATTTCTGAAAAAAAACTTTTTAGAATTTATTTTTAGAAATTTTTCTTAAGAAATTTTTTTCAAAATAAATTTCGAATTATTTTTTTTCTGAATTCTTTTTCAAATTATTTTGTGTGATACTAATTATGGTTGACTTAATTATATATTTGGTATAAAGGGACAAACGTTGCAAACGACCGTTAGGTTAAAGGACTAATGTTGCCAATTTACAATTAGACATAGCTAACCGAACTAACGTCGTTATCAAAATGGACTGAAAGTGGAACCAACGTATCGATTTTGGACTAAAACCACAACTTTTTGAAAAAATTGACCAAAAATGAAATCCGCACTAAACCACAAGGACTAAAAATGTAGTTAACTCTAAACTTTATAGATGTTGACCTGTTTTCAGTTATAGAAATAAATGAGATGATTGAAAAGTTAGGTTACAAGAGGAAAGATTGTGTTATGTACTATCATTTCAAAATATATACCTAACAATGATTTGGATTATGGGTTACAAGCACTAGGTATGTTGATAAATACAAACTTATTGAGGTTTACATTGAGCATGAGTATACAGTTCTAGAACTTACTGGAAATCATCACAGAGAATGATGACTGAGGAAATAGTTGATGAAGGACCTTGTTAGCCTCGCTCTTTTATAAAGATAACGTCACATACGTGAATCGGACTAGATATGTAGCAAGTTGTGCCATTAGGGACTACTTATGTACATTAGCCAAACTTGTAATGTGTAGAGCCTATAAATACCCCTCATGACTCTCCATGAGGGGTGTGGTTAAGCATTAGGTGTATTGTATTGTTTCATTATTTAATAAAGTTTCCTTTTCTTCTCCACCCTCTCACTACTTTCTCTCACTAAAAAGATGAAAACTTTCATCATCTTTGATCAACCAAGACCTCCCGAACCACATAAATCATATATTATCGGTCCTACAATTGGTATCAGAGCTCATGGTGTGTTACTTTATTGATTTGTGTGGATTCGAATCATATTTGAAGCTGTTTTTATCCGTATTTTGTGGATCTGAAATTTTTTTCTCATCTTTTATGGTTAACAGTTTCAATGTATCTTTTTGGTCAAAAAAGTCATAAACTTTCTCTTAAAAGTTTCACTAATCTGTTTCTTGTGGTTACCTTTGTATCACGACAACAGTTTGTGTAACATAATACTTTCGGACTAGTTTTGCACCATACCGTGAACAAAGTGGTCAAAAATGTGGTCAAATCTCATCGGAAACTGGGAAAATGGCTGGTCGGAATTTATTTTGGTCGGAATCTCGCCGGAAAAATCAAAATTTCTTGTATAAGAAATTTTCGAAATCATAAGACCCTAAATTATCGAGAAAATCAATTTTCGAGATAGTTAAACCCTAATTTATCGAAATCACATTTTCGACAAATCAAGATCTCGATAACCATGATCTCGACAAGCCACGTTTTCGATAAAGATGTTTTCGATAAGTTGGAAACGTTCTCGATAAGGTGACAGATTATCGAAATCCTTTTGACAACTTATCGCAATTTTTTTTTGCAAGCACATTTTCGAAATCAAAAGCAAAAGAAAGAAGATTGAAGATGAAGCAGAAAGACTACTTGACCACATACCAAATACCAAAAACTCATTGACCTCAGTTCAGTAACCATCATCGGTCCATGAAAAGATTTAACAAAATGATAGCAGATCCAAAACCAACATCTAATCCTACATGACCCTCACAAATCACTCCATCAACTCACAAACAACAAAATTATTTCGATAACAAATCCATGGACGAAAAGAAAAAATAATATATTCGAGATCTCAGATTTGTTCAACTTTCTTTCTAATCTATTATAGATTTTTTTTTTGAGTTGAACTTGTATCATCACAGATCCTTGTTCGAAGACTATGCTTCAATGAATATCCGAAACATAAAAAGAAAAGACTTATAACAATGGTGTTATAATCATTTCTTTCGTTCAGTTGAAACAAAAGCAAGAAACGTTATCACAACAAACGACACCTACCTGAGACCATTTTTAATGATCTTGAAGCTGAAAAAACTTATATAAGGTGGGCTCGTGGTGTTCGGTCTCTACAGCAACAAGATAACAAAAGATCGAATCTTTACTTCTTGGACTATGGAAGAAATTAACCCATTGAAGGGTTATTATTTGTTTGATTAAAGATGAGATAGATGATATTGATGAAGAGATTGGTTGATGTTAACTGCTGTGTTTGATGTTAGGATCTGAGATTGTGAAAGATGTGGATGGTTTGGTGGGAACGTGTATGTGATGGGGGCGGAGGAAATGATACAAGTGTGTTTTAGGGTTTCAGTAATAATGCGTATGATTAGGGTATTATAACTTATTGTGTGGATTTGAACTTAACGGGTTGGATCATGTTTATTATTGTGATTGGGCTGAAACCGATGTCTTGGGCTGTAATAAAGATGGACTGGGCATACGAATTGAAGTACCAATACTTATAATCAGAATTTAATTTTTGGATATAAGTTTTGATAATATTTGATTAAGAGTGGTATTTTGGTATTGCAAATTTCACGGGGATACATAACTTCACGGCTAGAGTTGCTTTGTTTAACAAAAATGACTATGGAGTTCTTGCACGGTATTATTGGTTTGACTTTGAAGTGGCATTTCAAAAGGTGTACTTATTTATCTCAAAGTCTAGGGGTGGTTGGATGCACGACTATTGAAGATAACTTGTCTGCGCAAATTAATAATTCAGACTTGACAATCTAGTTATTACTGATGTAAGGAGTTACGTTGTAGTGCTCACAGTATAACTATCACTTTAAGGAATTACGTTATAGTACTCAGTGTCACGCGAAGCAGTGGATTGTTCAAGCAGCGAATATTTCGTGCACCTCATACTTAAAGGAGTAACGTTGTAGTGCTCAGTATAGGTATTAAGTCACATCTATCGTACAAGATTAAGTCACAAGATGGGATGTTTACTTCTATTTCAAGCTGGTCATATTGGGCTGTCTCCATATGTGGTCATTACTATTAGCCGGTGAATTCAAAGGAGGTTCGTTTAAAGGTTGATTTGAGAGAAGTATTGAGAGTATGATTTTGCGACATATACTCACAAATTATGCTTTCATGGTCTATCTATATTGCATCAGAAGTGTAAAGTACGGGTAATTATGGCATGTACACAAGATTATGATGATTCCGATAACTCGCAACCATCAGGAGGGAGAAGAACATGCCAGAAGAAGTAGTGTTTCGTCTTCAGTACGTTGGTTGATCGAGGGAATTGTGCTTAATGTACCAAGTATGTGTATGTGTTCATCGGAGCTTATTACCAACCTTCTGTGCAATACTATGTGAGTTATGTTGTAATGATGCTCCCAGAACGACAACCATGGTGCAAACTCATTAGTATCTACTTTATCCGCTGCGAGATGAAAGAGGTTGTCAGTTCAGGAGGGAGCAGAAGAAAGAAAAAAGGCTCACTAGTTAGGAGGGAGTAATAACCTAACTAGACCATTACAGTTGAAGTTCAGAGCTATGTAAATCTGTGCCGTAGTGCCAAAGATCAAATGCCGAGATCGTCGGATGAGAGAACTTCAAGTCTGCCTCAATATCTAGACTACAGAGACTCTGCGCTTCAACAAGATCAACATAGTTTACTATTGTTGTAATTTTACATTGTTAATGTATTTATAGGTCTCATTGTAACCATTCACGTGTGACGATATCTTGGAGGGAGATTGTTAGCCTCGCTCTTTTATAAAGATAACGTCACATACGTGAATCGGACTAGATATGTAGCAAGTTGTGCCATTAGGGACTACTTATGTACATTTGGCAAACTTGTAATGTGTAGAGCCTATAAATACCCCTCATGACTCTCCATGAGGGGTGTGGTTAAGCATTAGGTGTATTGTATTGTTTCATTATTTAATAAAGTTTCCTTTTCTTCTCCACCCTCTCACTACTTTCTCTCACTAAAAAGATGAAAACTTTCATCATCTTTGATCAACCAAGACCTCCCGAACCACATAAATCATATATTATCGGTCCTACAGACCTAGTTCAACATTAGTTAGAAAGCTGCTAATAAGACAAATAGGATGCCACTATTGCTTTATATGGGAGGGGGATCTGCTAATGTTTTAGAGGAACCTAGATTAAATGCTGATGGTTTAGATGGTCAAGCTGTCGGTTAAATAAGAGTGTGTAAATTAAAAGGTAAAATGGTCAAATAATACACACAACTGGCCAAACGATACACCAAAAAGACGGAACTTAAAAGTGTGCTACATACAAAAAAGAAAATATGAATGACGACACAAAATATAAAAAATGACAAATAAGCTAAATTTTCGTGCAATTAGCCTTTTAAAGAAATACTCACTCCTTCACAAATTTATAGTCTACATTTTCATTTTGGGATGTACCAAAATAATATAGTATCTTTTTTGTGTCAACCAATCAAAAGAGAGTTTAATGGGTGGAGATTGCATTTGATTGATTGAAGAGTGTGCTGGTCATACTTTTCTTAAACAACGTGTTTTTTGCTTATTCTATTAGAACACATGGGTATGCACTTTGTTTTTTTGCTACTTGATTCAACAATTATAGTATAGTGATTTTTCCAAAGAAATACTTAGGAAAGTATTTTCCCCGGGTCGTGGTCCAAGTGAAGGTGTGAATGGAATCGTGATAATCGATTCGTGATTCGTGAAGTGAAAAATGGTAAAAGAGATAATGTGGGAAATTATAACTACGGGAAGTAAATAAAGCTTAGGAATTGCAACATTCCAACAGTTAATTAAAGCTAGAAAGGGAAAGAAACATGCTAAAAAACTAAGCTAGATGGATAAAAAGCTAATCCTAAATGGCAATATAAGCTAAACCTTGTGTGCACAAACTAACTCTGACTCAAAAGTGATCTCAAAAGCTCAATCAAACAGGTGCACAAGCTAAAACAGGCTGAATTAACATTAAACATGAAAGACTAAAATTTAGCATACAAGTAAAATAAGCAGTCCTAAGGGGCATCTAAAGTGGCAAATTAAGCTATGCAAATAAGTAATTTAGTCCAAACAAAGCTATAATCTAACAAGCTGGTACAGTAAGTTTCCTAAAAAGCCAAAATTCTGGTCATAAGCTCCCATATCCAGCTTGCTACGAGCTTGTGAATAAGGGGACAGAGACCTAAAAAGCTTGGTGCAGGGCACCCAATTGGACAGATAGCTCACTTTGAGCCTGAATTCAAACAAACAAATGATCTTCAAAATGAGATTTTCTTTTTGATTATGAAACACAAGCAACCAAACAACAGAGAAATGCAATTTTTGTTTATTTTCAAACATTTATGATCTCTAAAATTACCCTAGAAGTTTGTCCCATTTTACTGATATGAAACTTTTTGACTTTTTATGATTTTGAAGAACTTTGACTTTATTGAGTTTTGAATAATCAAATTTAACTGGAAATGCAGTTAAAAGCTAAAATGAAAGAAGAATATGCTAAAACATTCACTTATGTAACTAAAAATGAGCTTATGCAAACTAATATTCCAATAGTTAAACAATTATGAATGATTAATAGTGATTTTGACTTTTATTTGTTTTGCCTATCAATTTTATGCTACATCTGACACTATTTCCCGAGAGAACGATCAATCCCCCGGTACTTGCCACTTCACTATACTACATCGGTCAGGTACACTGCCTGGTGGGGGTTGTAAGCTTCTCAAGATCCCTTGAGAGGTAAAACCTAATTGCGAAGGTTGCAAAACCCACGCATCATTGAACTAGCCGTTACAACTGTTGTGTCAGTAACTAATTTTTTATCTAGTCGTTGAGAGTAAACCGTTTTGTCCTTACTTATAGGGTGAATTTTTAAGATTATCTACTTACTTAATTTTAATTTATTCTTTTCTTTAAGATAAATCTTTTCCAAAGATAATCTTTCTTGCGCAAAATTCTCAAACCCTAATAGTATAAATCCTTTTCTCTCAATAGCCGAATTCTACATTCAATTCCTACTCACACAATCATACTTTTCTCAAAAGATATACTNGTGTCAGTAACTAATTTTTTATCTAGTCGTTGAGAGTAAACCGTTTTGTCCTTACTTATAGGGTGAATTTTTAAGATTATCTACTTACTTAATTTTAATTTATTCTTTTCTTTAAGATAAATCTTTTCCAAAGATAATCTTTCTTGCGCAAAATTCTCAAACCCTAATAGTATAAATCCTTTTCTCTCAATAGCCGAATTCTACATTCAATTCCTACTCACACAATCATACTTTTCTCAAAAGATATACTATGGCATCATTATACTTTGCAGATGAGCACAACCAAGTAGCCTACTTACAGAAGTCAAACGAAAAGAGTGGCCCTGTTTTTCATCAGATTGTGGATTTTCTCAATACCACTCATATAAGGTATGCTTTAACTCTAAACCTCACAATCTATGTCTCTCAAATCAAACAGTTTTGAAACTCTGTAGAGTCCATCACTATTGAAGATGGAGACACACATGAAACTGTGGATACTCTTAGAGCCACAGTGGATGGGGTAACTATTGATGTTACTGAATCATCCTTGAGGAGAATTCTCCAATTGAATGATCTCAATGGTATCATCACATTACCCAATCCAGATATTCATAAACATCTCTCAACAATGGGGTATGATACATCTGACTAAAAGGTAATTACTTTCAAAAAGAGTTGTTTTTGTCCCCATTGGAGATTCTTCATTCATACTCTTTTGCATTGCCTAAGTCCTAAGAAAACATCTTATGAATAATTCAGTTCAACTATGGCTTACCCTTTGGTTTATTTAGCCACTGATAGGACTTTTAATTTTTCAAAGCTTATTTTTAATAGTATGAAAGGCAATGTAAAAAGTCCATATAAATTTTTGATGTATCCAAGGTTTGTGCAAGCAGTGCTAAATGAATTTCCACTGCAACCCCACAAAAGAATTTACAAAACCCACTGTCTTAAGCCAAAAGTTTTTCAAAATATGGATAAGGCTTCATATGGATGGAATGGGGAATTTAAACCACCTTTTCCTGAGATGCTTGCTAAGATTGCACAGGTACAGGGTGAAGGTGCAGCAATCCCAGTTGTACCCCATAACACACCCTCAATCACAGTTCCACCTATCAACTATACCCCCCAGTTACTCACACATATGAGAGGAGGCAAAAACAGCCAACTCCTCCCATTACAACACAACATGCTCCTGACCTTTTTGGCTTAGGAACAAGCAGTGGTGGTTTCAGGCTTCAACCTAGTCCAACTAGGGAAGAGACTGAACCAATGCCCCATGATTCACCTCTCCCAACAGGTAACACAGTTGGAAGTGTTTAGGGCAGTGGGCAACCAATGGAATTGATGGAACTATGTACCAAGTTGTCAAAACAGGTTGAATCTTTGAAGAAGGATTTGGCATAGACAAAGGAGGAGCATGCCAAAGAGCTTAAAAGTCTACAAGCAGAGATTGAAACTTTAAAGGAAGAAGTGCAGGGGTTGAAGCAGAAGAAAAGAACTGCCAAGATTGTGCTCTCATCCCCATCCTCACCTCATGATGGTGACTCAAATGATTTTAGTGAAGATTTGGGAAATTCTCCCAAACAGGGAGGAAAACAGATGCTGAGACTAAGGGGAGGAGAATTGACTTTGAAGATGATGCAGATTTTGATTTTGATTTTGGCATCACAGATTTGGGATTTGATGAACCAATTGGAGATAGCAAAGGCACCGAGGAAGTTGATACTGAAGAAATTCCAAAACAGCATACAGAGGAAAGAATTCAAACAACTAAGCTTGTGGATTCAGGTGTTCAAATTATAGCTGAAACTATTCTGGATACAGCTACAAGTCAACCACAACAAGTTGTTTCCACTGCAGAACAAGCATCTTCCACTGTTAATATTTCCACTGCAGAGCAAATGGTTCCCACTGCTGGTCAAAACATTACCACTGCAGAGGAAGAAATTGAAAGAAAANGAAATTCCAAAACAGCATACAGAGGAAAGAATTCAAACAACTAAGCTTGTGGATTCAGGTGTTCAAATTATAGCTGAAACTATTCTGGATACAGCTACAAGTCAACCACAACAAGTTGTTTCCACTGCAGAACAAGCATCTTCCACTGTTAATATTTCCACTGCAGAGCAAATGGTTCCCACTGCTGGTCAAAACATTACCACTGCAGAGGAAGAAATTGAAAGAAAAAGAAAGGAGAAAGGAAAAGCAGTTATGCCTAGTGAAGAGCAACCAAGGAAGATTTCAAAAAGAGAGCAAGCTCAAATTGAGCATGATGCTGAAGTTGCAAGAAAGATGAGAGAAGATGAAATTGCAATCAAGAAAAGGCAGGATGAATTAGAGATTGCAAGTTTCATGGAGGCTAAAAGGTTGGATAGAATGGAAACCACTGCTCCAATGGAAGTAGATCCAATTTCCACTGTTCCACCTACTATTCTCAAAGAAAAGGCTCAAGAATTCACTTATGTGCCAACTGAACAAGAAATTGAGTTCATGATTGCTAATGATCCAATGGTCAAGAAGAAAGAAATTGATCTAATTGCAGATAAAACTTTAACTGAAGAACAAAGATCAGCACAATTGACTGATTTCATACAAATGAAGAATCAACAAGCACTTCAAGATGCAATAGGCACAGTTAGAAAAGGTCAAAAGAAACCAAGACAACCAACCAAGGCACAAGTTATTTCAGTGATGAAGTCATATTGCTATCATGTTGGTGGATGGAAAATGTCTCAATTCAAAGGAATGTCACATGATCAGATTGAGGGTATTTACTACAGAATTAAAAGACAAGATAATGATTTTATTCCAATGAATTCTGAAGAAGAAGAAAGAAGATTTCCTAAGTTCAAAAGGAAAGCTACAGATTCTGAAGAGCAAACCGCTAAGAAGACAAGATTTGCTCAAGAACAAGAATCTCAATCTAAAAAACTAACTGAAGACCAGCTGAGTGCCATGATAGTGATAGAAGAAGAAGACTTTTATCCAGATCCACTGCAAGTCAGACATCCTATTGTTGATTGGGAAGTTTACACTGCTAGTAATTTTTCTTCAACATGGAAGATTACAAGGTTAGGTGGTGAAACTTCATCATTCATTCAGTTTGAAGATCTGATTAAAGCATGTGATAGAAGTGATCTTGATACACTGTGGAATTTGGTTCAAGAAAGATTCAAGGCTGATAATCTTAAAGATGTGAAGGAAATGCAGCTATGGGTTGATCTAAGGAGACTTTATGAACCTAATTCTAATGATAGGTACTGGAAGTTTGAAGCTATAGGTGTGGCAACTACATGGACATATTATGATTCATGTGAGGTTCATCATGTTTCTACAAAAGCTGGAGTGGATGCATTTATGTTTGCAGAAAAGGAATACCCACTCAGAGCTGGAACTCTCACTGCAATGTTGTCAACAAGAATAAGAGTTCATGAAGACACTGAGAAGGTTAGAGCTTTGATACAGAGGATACAAGATCAGTGTTCAAGAGCTATCCAGGCCTTAAGAAGAAAATGAAGTGTTTGGAAGAATTCCCCATATCCTCACAGATGCAGAATGATTGAAGAAACTTATTGATTTGCAGAGAAATCATAAGTTTAGGGGAGGATTGTTGGGAATTACACTAACAGTTACCACGGCTAAGCATGAAGATAACCACTACTGAAGAATGCACTAGCATTGGACACACATTACCACTGCTAGTACATACTATTACCACTGCTATTAGGATAACTGTTATGTAATCGTGTATTGATAAGTATAAAATAGATTGTGTGTATATTCTATTTAGATAATATTATACTTATCTTGTAAAGGACTCCTTGTGCTATAAAAGGAGGTCCTAGGTTAAAGTTCTATATACGTTTTTCTAAGAGCTTCAAGGTTGTAAACCCTAGTGATATTCAGATCACTCATATTCAATATATTGAAGCTATAAGTTTGGTTAAACTTTGTGTCACTTTCATACAACTGTTCTTACTCACAACACATCATATAAACAATCTTCTAAGTACTACTAAGTATATTCCGCATACTTGCTAGTATAACTCAAAGTATCATTCTAACACAAGGTGTGTGTTAAGATCCATCAAGAGGTCTTAGGCAGGGTGACCCTTTGTCCCCTTATTTATTTACCCTGGTGATGGAAGTGTTTTCGCTTATATTGAAAAGAAGAATTGATGATGATGGTAGTTTTAAGTACCATTGGAGGTGTGATAAAGTGTCTCTCACTCACCTTAGTTTTGCGGATGATTTGATGATCTTTTCCAAGGCTAATGCTCATTCTGTTTCTATCATTAAGAATGCTTTGGATGAATTTAGTAAAGCTAGTGGTCTGTGTCCTAATCTTAACAAGAGTATCGCTTTCTTTGGCAATGTGCCTGCTCATATTAAAGATGCTATTTTGAAGATTTTGCCGTTCCCCATTGGTACTCTTCCTGTTAGGTATCTTGGAGTCCCATTGATTTCTTCCAGGCTGTACAGTCACCATTGTTCTAGTTTGATTGACAAAGTGAAGAAAAGGCTTTTTGATTGGAAGAACAAATTTTATCATTTGCAGGCAGGTTGCAATTGATCAAATCTGTTGTTAGTTCCTTACAGATTTATTGGTCATTTGTATTTATCGTGCCTATTGCTGTGAATTTGGAGATTGAAAAGCTTATGAGAGGTTTTCTTTGGTCTCATGGAGTACTTAAACAAGGAAGTGCTAAGGTTAATTGGGATGAGGTTTGTCAGCTTAAGGTTCATGGGGGGCTTGGTATTAAATCTTTACGTGTTTGGAATGTGTCCTTAATGGCCAAACATGTCTGGAATATTTTTTCGAAAAAAGATTCGCTATGGGTGAAGTGGGTGAATTCTTATAGGTTGGTTGATAGGAGTTCTAATCCTAGGAATTTTTTGGACATTCCTGAAATTAAAGACACTTCTTGGAGTTGGAAAAAGCTTTTGCAGTGTAGAAGTCTTTTGAGAAATCATATTGTATTTAGTGTGGGGAATGGTACTGAGATTTCTGCTTGGTTTGATAACTGGCTTTGTATTGGTCCTTTATGTCAGTTCTTATCAAATAGAGATATTTTTGAAGCTGGCTTTTCTCTCAGTAGTAAGGTATGTGATGTTGTGCAAAATGGTTATTGGTTATGGCCTGAGTCTTGGAGAAGTAAGTTTCCTTTCCACTTCAATCTTCCCCCTCCCCTGCTATTTAGGGATAGAAAAGATAAAGTGTTATGGAAATCTAAAGATGCTAGTTTGGGCTTGTTTTCTGTCAAGAAGGCTTGGTCTGATTTATCTGCTATGAAGCCGGTTGTGCCATGGTACAAACTTGTTTGGTTCAGCCAAAATATTCCAAGGCATGCTTTTGTGACTTGGTTAGCTATGAAGCATAAATTAAAGACTCAAGATAGAGTGGTTAGGTGGCAAGATATTGGTAATCTCAAGTGTTCATTGTGCAATCAGGTTCAAGATTCCCATGATCATCTGTTTTGTGAGTGTGATTTCTCAATGAGATTGTGGGATTACTTCAAAAAGCTTGTTAGATTGGATAATGCTCCTTCTTCTTTTCATCTAATTGTCCTCTATTTATGTGGAAGACCAGTTACCAAGTCTATTTGGAGTATCTTACAAAGGCTTGTCTTTGGTGCTTTAGTGTATTTTGTTTGGCAGGAGAGGAATATGAGATGTTTTCAACAAAAATCCAGATCCTTTGATGAGTTGTGTGGCATTGTTAGGGAAACTGTGAGGTGTAAAATGATGAGCTTGAAGGTTGGTTCCTCCAGGCAATCCTTAGCAGCTGCTAGACTTTGGAATTTACATGTGCAAAAGAGAGATAAGATCAATACATTCATCCCTCTTAATGAGTAGTATATTGATGTTAAAGGGGTTTGTTTGCTACATGGTTATCTGTTGGGATAATTTCAAGTTCAATGGCGTGGTTTCTTATGGGCTTCTGATAATTGTTATTCTGGTAATTGATTCAGAAGTGTTGATTGTGGAGGTTCTCATTGGGGTTTATGGTAATACTTGGTTCTTTAATATGGTAATGGTTTTATTTGATTTATCCTACTTGGAGTCTGTTGGTAGGTATAGTCTGGTGTTTGTGTGCAATTGTTTGAAGACTGATGACAAAGTTATGAACAGATTGAGTGGGTGGT
>LBNU01006469.1:1222-13553 GCA_014162995.1 Artemisia annua | reverse complement strand
TATATATATATATATATATATATATATATATATATATATATATATATATATATATATATATATATATATATATATATATATATACATCCCTCCGTTAAAATAAGGACAAACGACGCAAATTATTTCTCCGTTATCTTCTAACGAGATAGAAAATATTTACACCGTTAGTCCTCTGGGTTAACTGCATTTGCACCGTTAGTCATTTTTTCACGTTTTCGTCCGTTTTTTCACGGTTTCGTCCGTTTTTATGTTTTTGACCGTTTTTATCCGTTTTCGTCCGCTTTTCTTACATTTTCGTCCATTTTTATCTGTTTTTACACGTTTTCGTCCGTTTTTTCACGTTTTCATACATTTTTTCACGGTTTCATCCGTTTTTTTTATGTTTTTGACCGTTTTTATCCGTTTTCGTCCGCTTTTCTTACGTTTTCGTCCATTATTATCCGTTTTTACACGTTTTCGTCCGTTTTTTTCACGTTTTCATACGTTTTTATCCATTTTCATACGTTTTATCCGTTTTTGTCCATTTTTAACCGTTTTCGTCCGTTTTTCTCACGTTTTATCTGTTTTCATCCGTTTTTACGTGTGTTCGTCAATTTTTTCACGTTTTCGTACGTTTTTATCCGTTTTTACACGTTTCCATCCATTTTAATACGTTTTCGTCTGTTTTTCTCACGTTTTTATTCGTTTTCGTCCGTTTTACATGTTTTCGTCAGTTTTTTCACGTTTTCAGACACTTTAATCCGTTTTCATACTTTTTATCCATTTTCGTCCGTTTTTCAAAGAAGTTTGATGATTTACACAAGTTATAATATTTACAAGAGTTAATAAGTTTATAAGTTATGAATTTGGTCAAAAAACGCTTAAGTTTTGGTAGTAAACAGCCCTTGTTTTGCATTTCTAGGTTAAAATCTCGTGACTCTTATTGTAAAACATCATTCCAGACAACTTTCGTGTTTTACACTTTTGATGATTCGGACTAGAAAAAAATCAAAATCATGATTTAAAATCGATACAAAAACATTTTTATCAAATGTCAAGTTTTCTTTTAGTATACTTACCTAATCACAAAAAATATATATACGGGAATGAATTGTAGAAGTGCATAGTAAAAATAGACGAAAACTGATAAAAACGTATGAAAACGTGAGAAAAACGGACGAAAATGTGTAAAAACGGATGAAAACGGATAAAAACGTATGAAAACGTGAAAAAAACTGACAAACACATGTAAAAACGAATGAAAACGGACAAAAACGTAAGAAAAACGGACAAAAACATTTAAAAACGGATAAAAATGTATGAAAGTGGATAAAAACATATGAAAACGTGAAAAAAAACCCGATGAAAACGTGTAAAAGCGGACGAAACGTGTAAAAACGAACGAAAACGGATAAAAATGGACGAAAACATAAGAAAAGCAGACAAAACGGATAAAAACGGTCAAAAACGCAAAAAACGGACGAACTCCTAAAAAAACAGACAAAACCGTAAAAAACTGACAAAAACGGACGAAAACGTAAAAAAAGGACTAACGGTGGAAATACAGTTAACCCATGACTAACGGTGTAAATATTTTCTATCTCGTTAGGAGATAACGGAGAAATAATTTGCGTCGTTTGTCCTTATTTTAACGGAGGGATGTATATATGTTAACTTTTACTAACGGAGTGATGTATATGTCGCAACTTTTGCGAGAGGGATGTATGGTATGAAACGGGGTAAACCACAAGGATGTATTTTGGAGTTTACTCATCCATTTATCAATTTCAGATACTGACAGGAAGACAAAACATGATCTACTATCGACCAATGCATATGCAGACTTTGATTTTCTTGCTTATGTTCATCCACGAGTTCAATCTGACAGACATGCGAAATAAGTTCACATGCAGTACATAATGTAGGAAACGGTGTACACTTTTATTAATAAATCAGATTATAGATAACAATAATTAACAGAAAATAAATGACAGAAAATTAATCAGCAGACAGAATGGAGTAGAAGCAGAAGACAGACTCTAAGAACGAAAATTAAACAAAGCAGTAAAGGTCGGTCAAGGCACGAGGCTCGTGATTAACACGATTCCCTTAAAACAGATTCGCCGTCTGTTTCCCAGGGTACAACGTACAAAGCTGTTGTACAGCCGGACTAGACACACTTGCCTGAAAAGTCACTGAAGGTCAGCGTGTTTCTGATCGAAGATAACTGCTGGAATTCGTCTGTAAGAGTTGCGTATTCTGAATGTAAAAACGAATGAGACTTGGCCAATATTTATACTCAAACCCTATCTTGTTCTCCAAGATTAAATCTTTACCAAACTTTAACAAATCTGTTATTAATAAACACGATTTGTATATCTTTTATTTATCACAAAATATTCTGTATAACTTTGCCAATAAGTTAAATCTATTCCTAAAATAGATTTACAGAAAATTCTGGAAAAAGAAACCCGAAACTGGCAGCAAAAAGATACGCACGTAGGCGAGGTTTCGGAGCTGCATTCGTGTCCGCAGGTCGCGCGGGCTCGCATGAGTTCAGAAGCTTCGAACCCATTTTGGCCCAGAAATCCCACAATCTGCACCCCCCCTGCGCGCGCGCACGTAGGAGTGGGAGCATAGCTCACCTAAAGGAATTTGGAAGCAAATACCAATATTTCCTTATAAACAAGCAATCACTTCTTGTTTTGGGCGATGTGGGATACATCCACTTTTCCATTATTTTGTGTTTCACGTGCCTCACTTTGAGACACGATATCTCATTCATTTCAACTCTATTTTGGACATACTTTAGCTTGTTGCGAAGCTCTCTTGGAGGAGAACAAAACGCCCCCAAGAAACATAAATATATGTAACATATACATACATTAAATTATGTCCAAAGTTTGCAAAAAAACTCATTTTGCAAAACCACTTTTCCAACACATAATTTGTCAAATTTCTCTTCAGATATAATATCAAGCTCATTAACCCAACATCAGTTTTGAAATTTCACCCATTTACATAAAAGGGCTTTAAAGCCATAAGATTAACCAAAATACCACATTCACACAAAACTATAAGAAACATAACACAAGTTAAATATACTAAAGGAAAATGATGGGGAGACCTAAATATATGTCTAATTTCATGTCTAAACTTATGTGGCTTGATTTTATTGGTTTGTGAAAAAATGGGTCCTTTGGCTGTAGTCAACAAGATGATGCCACACAAGTTTAGGCATAAATTTAGGTACATCTTTTAGGCCACCCAATCACCTCTCTATACTAAAACTTGTAGAGCTCAACTTAGGCCCCATAGTCTCGATATAGCAAACAACATTTTTCCATCTGATAGACTGACACTATGGACGATTTCATGCGAATAACAAACTTCTTTAGCAATGGGGAACAAGCATGTAAATACTTATATCAAAGTTAAGTAGTGGGACAACATTCATGTGTAGCCTAAAAGAGTCGACATTAATTGATATGCACAGCTACAATATTTAAGGCGAGAAATATGATGCATATACATTCATGCATAGCCTAAAGGAATCAATATTAATTCGAGAAAATTACCAAACTAAGCCACAAAAAACACCCTTGATCCAAGACTTGTCACTTTTTGCATCTTTTTCTCATTTTGGTCATGCTCAACTGCTCGACTTCACCTCATTTTATTGACACGTGTCATGCTTAACTGCTCGACTCCACCTATAGTGGGCCAAAGGTGCTTAAAAAAAGTAAAAGGCAGGGACATGTGTCACTAAATGGGTGGAGTCGAGCAGTTGAGCACGACCAAAATGGGAAAAAGGTGCAAAAAGTGACCAAGTCTTGGACTAAGAATGTTTTTTTTTGGCAATTTCCTTTATTAATTCATATGCAGAGCTACAATAATTTAAGACGAGAAATATCATGCATATGCATTCACTCACCGGCTATACATTTTATACAACTTTGAAGTGATATAATGTAAAATGATAATCATACCTTGTAAAATCGAAAATACAAACAAAATTCTTGTAGTTTTGCAAGAAACACCTCGGCATCGAAGATGGAAAATGAAACTCAACTACATTCTATTGTCAATAGCCGCAAGCCACATAATGCGATAACTAATTTCTAAAATCTCAAGTAACGAAGACCGGGTAATAATGTAGCCACAATTACCACTTTTTAAATGCTACGAGATGAGACATTAGTTACCACATTATCTAGCATGCTGCTAATAACATTTCGTGCAAGCTTCGAGGCGTTATATGCTCCATGAACCAGTTCCATTATTCTAACAAAAAGACAGATATAAACAAATTTAGTTCGGGTCAAAACTGTAACGTATGAAAGTGTAGGGGCTAAAGTGTAAATGCTGAAAAAAGTATCAGATGTATGCTGGGTTTTGCCCCAAAACTGGTATCCCTGCCAAAAACAATACACTTTTATAGTTTTATATAATAATCTCGTTTTATAACTAGATCTGACAAAACCAATACACTTAGAAGTTTTATCTATTTGCTTGGATCATTTTATAACAATCTAACAATAGGAGAGCATTATGTAACAAGATCTAAACATGAACAGAAAGAAAAGCAAAAAAGTAATAGTACCTGAAATGATTCCAAACATAAACATGTTATCTGCACTTTTATAGTGTATGGTTCTTTTTACCCAGAAAATGTAACAAGATCCAAAGAAGTGTGGTGTGTGTAAAAAGAACGAACCAAAAAAGAGAGGAAGAAATGATTCATTTTTTATATTTTTTTTGGTAAAGAGAAATGGTTCCTTTTAAGAGCGCTCGTTACAAGTAACTTGGCAATGCCGTTGAGGCCTACGTGGCTCGTGTTGCCAAGGCGTTATCATACCCTATGGTCTCGCGTTATGCCGGCGTTGTGAACGGCGTTGGTGGAACAACTCAAGTTGAAACGTGGGTGAGGACAAATGAGAAGTTACACTTTGCATCCCTTGGGTGCAACGGTTTAAAATAATAATAATAATAATAAAATTACACTCTCTGGTGGTTAACCGGTAGATGATTTGCATTTGTGTGTGTGTTGGTTTGCGTTTGTGGGTTTGAGTTTGTGCGTATGCAGGTATAATGGGAAGAAGATGAGTTATTTTTATTTTATTTTATTTATTTTTATTTTTATATTTTTTTAAATGTTATTTGTATATTAATTTAATGAATGCAAATAGTTGAGGTTTAATTTGTAAATTGTAATTTCTTAAAATGTGTGTCCCAGAAAGGTGATGTTATTTGGTGTTATGATAAAGAGTGATTTTTTAGTGTTATATTTATTTGGTGTTGAAATAATGTGGCGTTGGTGTGGCGGGGTTTTGGTGTTAACTTAAGTTACCACACCGAATGCTCTAATCCTAGCCATCTATTTTCTATTCAAAACAGAAAAAACCCACTTTTATCTTCTTTTTTATTTTTATTTAAATTAAATATCTCACAAACCGTTAATCGTTACGCGCAAAGAATCATATTATCACGACGAGAATTAAATCATCTTTCTATAGAGGGGCATTTCTATATACTTTCGACGGACTTTTTTTTCGATTTTTTTACAAGTGTTTAAATTTACGTCTGAAAAAATTACATGTGATTTGTTATTTTAAAATCACATGTGATTTGTAAAAGCGCATGATCACAGATTCCTAATATACCAAATCACATGTGATTTTTTCAGACGCAAAATTTAATATTAAAACTAAACTCGAAAAAAAGGTTTTTCGAAAGTATATCGAAGTTTCAATCTATTGAAAGATATAAATATTCTCGTCGCGATTATGTATTTTTTGTCGCTTAACGATGTACCGTTTGAAAAATATTTTTTTTTTAAAGAAAGGCGAAAAGTGATTTTTTTTTTCTCCGACCTAAGATTTAGAAGATGAGGATGTGTTTGATTTGAAGGATTCATCATTCTTTTCCTTTACTCAAAGCTTCTATCATATTTTTTGTAACATTTACAGATTATTGTTGGTTACTTTCGGTAGGGTTATGATTGATATGGGGATTTTGTGTGGTGCGAAAAAAATGGGTTAAAAAAGATGATGTGTCTAGTGCGTGAATATTTGGAGGTTGAAAATTTTGGCAGATGTTTGATATATGAAGTGTGTTATAGAAGATGTATGGAATTTTTGGTTTTGATTTCTGGTTTTGGTTTTGATTTTTGAAGATGGAGATAGGGAAGTAGTTTTCAAGAGTGTGTGTGGATTTGTGAAATCTGGTTTCATGAGGAAGTGGTTTAAGTTTTTATAACTTTATATTTGTGTTTACAACAACAACAACAACAACAACAGCAACGGCGGCGCCGACGACGACGATGGCGACAACAACAACAACAACAACAATAATAACAACTTTATATTTGCGTACTTCCTTGGAGAAGATTGTTACCACCTCAGGGTCGGGGTTTGGTGATTGGCAATGGCGGCTTGCCACTCTTCCAATCAAGTTGGGTGGTCTAGGTGTCCTTTCAGCGGGTGATATTATCCAGTATGCTTTTCTCGCCTCTCGTATCCAAACGAGTGATCTACAGGACAAGATACTGAATAAAACTGGTAATGTCTTCTATGGTCCTTCTTTTCAGCATGCTCTTGATACTTTTAACATTACTTGCAACATGGACGCTCTCTCTATCACCAATGGCGCTTCTGCCCCCCAAATGATGAAAACCTTGGTAAAGTGTTATTTTGGTGTCATTGAGAAAAACCTTGTTTTTAAGTACTTGCTGAGTCCAAGACAGGTGGCTATTCTCATTTGTATACGCGCCCCACATGCATAGGATTTTCTTTTCACCATCCCTATTGACGGATTGGGACAGAGGATCGATGAACCATCGCCAATTCCGATCTGTGTTGTGTTATAGGCTTNGAAAAACCTTGTTTTTAAGTACTTGCTGAGTCCAAGACAGGTGGCTATTCTCATTTGTATACGCGCCCCACATGCATAGGATTTTCTTTTCACCATCCCTATTGACGGATTGGGACAGAGGATCGATGAACCATCGCCAATTCCGATCTGTGTTGTGTTATAGGCTTACTGTACCTATGTTTTCTGAAGGTAGCCTTTGCCCGAGTTGTAATGTGCATCGTATGGACAAATGGGCGGATCATGCGGTCCACTGCTCTAGTGAAGTGGGTGTGAAGTTCAGGCATAATCTGGTGCGTGATTTTCTTGTTGATATATATTCTAAGGTTCGGATCATGGTACGTAAGGAGACTCCTATGGGGTTTCTTCCGGAGGATGGGAAGGAGCTACGCCCTGCAGACTTGTTATTATTTAATTGGCTTCAAGGTAAGGATGCATGCTTGGATGTGACTGGTATCTCTCCATTTGCTGGTATTGGGGCGACTTCATGGGTTCCCGGGGTAGCCTTGTACAATGCTATGGAGAAGAAAAAGAGGAAGTATGCGACCAAATGTGAGGACACGGATACAAGTTCGCACCTTTTGCTTTTTCTACGTTCGGGGAATTCGATACGGAGGATTTGGACACACTTTCCCATATTAAGTCTATTGTCGTTAGCCACTCAAATAATGCTAAAAGTCGTGTTTTTATCTTTCATAGAGTTAGTTTTTGTATTCAGAAAGGGGTGGGGGCACAACTTGTGTTTAGACTCCCATCCAACTTTATGTAAATTTTATTATATTTCAATATAATAATAATAATAATAATAATAATAATAATAATAATAATAATAATAATAATAATAATAATAATAATAATAATAATAATAATAATAATAATAATAATAATAATAATAATAATAATAATAATAATAATAATAATAATAATAATAATAATAATAATAATAATAATAATAATAATAATAATAATAATAATAATAATAATAATAATAATAATAATAATAATAATAATAATAATAATAATAATAATAATAATAATAATAATAATAATAATAATAATAATAATAATAATAATAATAATAATAATAATAGAGGGTACGTAGTTTGGTCATTTCATCCCTTCAAATAGTCAAACTAATAGAAAAATATGGTCAAGGGATCAAACCTGATATGAGTCGTAACCATAAGGACTAAACCCGTTAAAATAAAAGTTTAAGGACCATTTATGTTAAACCCGACATACCACAGAGACCATTTATAAAATTAACTCTAAAGAATATGAGATCTATGTTGAATTGAACTCATATATTATATCATATTTCAAATGTTTGTAACACTTTTTATTCGTACGCCCTGATCTTTATGAGCATGGGAATTTTTTTTTTNATTCACTTCTCCATTCATCCCCGTTAATGTAGATTGACTAACCCATGATCATTAAACCACCTAAATTTTTATTGCAGTTGCTTATTCAATGGTGCTCGTGTTTGATTGCTTATTCAATCCTGCAGTTTCTTGTGTTCCGCTCAATGTACAATATAAAGCGAGTTTTGCTACATGCACAAAAGGTATACAAAAAGATATCCACAAAACTGAGGTGGCTATGTGTGATTGGTGGAATCAAAAAGAAGAAAGAGAAATTTGAGCAAAAGCCACCAATTACACATAGACATATCACTTTTGTGGATGTTTTTTTGTATACCTTTTGTGGATGTAGCAAAACTCATATAAAGCAGCTGAAACAGCTACTTCTACGAGGGCAGCTGCATTCTTTCTGTATCAAACTATACTTCAGGTAATATTCACATACCTGCCCAAGGGTCCGCTGCCAGCAACCGAACTGTGGGAGCAATACTCTGGTACTTGAAACTCAATTTAAAGAAAAAATAGTACAGTTTTCGAGTTAGCATACTCATTTCCATACTAATTTACTATCAACACAATTCGAATAAGAAACCAAAATGTTTCATTGTGCACACTAGAAAAACAAAACAAAGAGTATCAACATATTTATAACAGAAGTTAAGCCTAAATTACATTAACGGAAACCATAGATTAATGTCCTTGCACAAAACCATAGGGAATACATGGCAAGTTTAGATTTCTGAGTTAGACCAGTAGATGTTCACTTCAGCGTTGGTCGAGGCTCTCTGTAGCTTTAACAACTTGGTAGCAAACATCACCTTTCCATTTTCACCACCAAACACCTCGGATGAGTTGACATGAATATTTATATTCTTTAGCAACGGGGAACAAGCAAGTATATACTTTATCAGACATACTTCAGCCTCTGAACCTCTGAAATATGAAAACTCCACACTCTCGAGTTGTAGCTTTGTTGGTCCCTTTTACCCAGTTAAGTTAACTATGAAGTTAATCTAACCGTGCATTATGGCATAATGATGTAGTGAGGTTCTTTGATAAAACAAGATATAAGAATAAAACGTAAATCAAAACACAAGGTAATTTTTTTTTCTTCATAGTTTTGTGATGGATTTGGTTCGGGAGTATGAGCATCACGAGTATTCGCCCACTTTCGTAACATCTTACCAAAGGATTTCATTCCCTCGATAACTTCATCTGAAACTTGAAACTCGGCGGGGTTTTGTGGGGGTTGGTTAAAATTGTAAGAATCGTTACACAAATTAGCCTCAAAATAAGAATTTTCAAAGAAATACTCGTGAAAGTATTTCCCCGGGTCGTGTCCCAACGAAGGTTGAATGGAATTATTGATTCGAGTTGTGATTCGTGTAGTGAATTTGTGATAAAATTGAGTTATGTAAACATTTTAAAAACATGAAAAGGAACATTTATTGTAATCGTGACTATTTAAGAAAAGCAAAAGATACGGGGCAAACAGATAAACAGTTAACACTACAAGCTAATAAAAGGGCAATCTTAAGTCTAAAAGCTATCTAAAAGCTTCTAACAAGCTAGACTAAAGGGAAACTTAAGCTAGGGCTAACTAGGAGGAACCTACATAAGACTAAAGGGATCTAGAATAAGCAGCTACTAAGCCTAAAAAGCACAACTTAAGCCTAAACTAAAGGGGCTGCAAAAATGGGTAAAAAAAATGGCTACTAGGCTACTTGCAGGCATGAAAAAAATTCAAAAAAATAAACTAAAAATACAGTCAACTAGATAAGTCACTGAAATAGCACCATACCAAATTTTAGAGAAAAAGGACTTATAATGAAGAAATGAAAAATCAAAAACTCCTACTGATCTGCACATTTACTAGACAGATTTGGCTCTAAACGGGCTACTTTGAACAAAGATTTAGGTAAACTAATGGAAAGTTAAGGAAAATAAGCAATAAACTAGTAAGAATAAGCTAGTGGAGAATGCATGAAAACAAAAATTAAGCAATATGGATAAGTAGATAAGTAGAAAAGTGAAAAAGAAAACCTTGTGATGCAACAGCAGGGCTGCTGAAGCGGGTTTTGAAAATGGGTGAGTTTGTGAATTTTACCAAGTGGAACCTCAATACCAGATACTACACTAATTTTATATCATATTTAGAGTCTATTTAACCACTACAAATGTCCTAAATCTAATTTGCTCTATATAATCCAACTTAAGCTGTTATTAAACCTTCAACTCCCAACAACTGATGCAACACCTAAAATACTACTAAAGTCTGATTAACACCAACTTAAAACAACTTCTAACATCAAATTAAACCTGAATGAAATTCAAAATGTGGCTACAACAGGTTTAACCTTAAAAGGTCATACTATCCCAAACACTCCTAACTAAACAGATAACACTACTCCTACTGAATTCAGGCCTTAATAACTCTAACCAAATATCAATATCAATTACTTATCATTAACTGTGATCCAAACAACCAACAACATCAGCAATAAAACACTCTAGCTCTAATCACAGTACTATAACTACTATAGCAGTAAACAGTAACAATCAAACCACAATTATCAAATGTAATCAACAAACTCAGAATACTATACTAACAAAAATAACAGCAACAATCAAGGCTAATAAAAATACTACACTAATCCAATCCAACAGTGAAATACTAAGGAAAGTAAATTGAGAAATCTTGCTTAAAAACCAAAGCCCTATCAAATAGGGGTATACTCCTTGTAGCCTATCTTTAATAGGCTTAATCTTACTTCTGAACCACCAATGAATACTAAGATCACACCAGATAAACCTCTGAATCACAATTTTAACCACAGTTGACTTTCATTGACTTTTTTGAACTTTTTGTAATGAAAACAGAATTTAACCAGAGCAATCTCACAAAAGTTGTAACAAGCTTATAAAAGCTTAAAGGAACAGAAATAATGGCTTATTAAGCTAAAGGAACCATAAAAAAAACATTTGATTAAAGCTTAACAGTAAATTTTGACAAATTATTTAAAGCAAACTGAAATTTCATTAACAAAATTCGAATTACAAAACCATAAAATGGTAACAATTCTCTAAGACATGAAAATTGGACAAAAAACTAAACTATGAGGTGAAGGGGGTTTATATAGCCACGAATTGAGAAGCTCCTAGAAGTCCAGCTCATCCATCCAGGTGAAAATGTGTTAGTTTGAATCATTCTTGGCCATTGGATTGACTTGGTGCCCACTTCTTCTCATCTCAGCCCTTGGATGAGATCCACCAATCATTTGGCACAAACATACACGCGGATTAGTGACGTGGCAGACCTGACACGCGTGTCAGCTTCTAGAATATGAGTGGGATTGGTCCAATTTGCCCTCAATTTGAGTAATTGGGATTTACCCGAGTCTACAGTAAATTAGGGTTCTAGGTTTAACTGGGTAAAAGAATTGGGGGTAAAAGGGTTGGCGGGGTTTTTATTTTTTATATTTTTTTGGGTTTTGTTGACCGGGAATTAAAGGGTTTGACCAAAGGGTTGTAGTGGGCTCGTGGGGTTAGTGGACTTGGGCTTGGTGTTTTGGGTTATTAAGGGATAATGGGTTTAGGATTTAAATGGGTTGGATAAAAGGTTTAGTAGTGGATAAATTCCAAAGGACCAAATATGTAAATCTGAAAACTCTAGGGACTTAAGCTGCCAAATTTTCAAAGTATTTTCCAAGGGCTCTTTTTGACAATCTTTACTTCTTGAAGGACCATAGTTGTCATTTCTTCAATTATTTCTTCAAGGGACCATATTTGACAACTTTGGAAAGATGAGGGACTGAAATCGTCAAATCTTCAAACTTTGCTCCAAGGTTAATTTCTGACATTCTTTGAATCTTCAGGGTTGATTTTGACTTTTATGAGCTTGACTTTGACTTTTTGACTTCCCCGGCTTCGGCTTTTGACACTTTCCATTCTCGCGCTCGTTTTTGTCGGGTTTTTGTGATTTTGATGTAATTTCTGAAATATCCGTACCTGCACGATCACAAACGCAAAAACACAATATCTTTGGCATTTATGGTTAGTTTTTGGTCGTTTTGGTCTTAATTTGGTAAATAAAAGGTGTATGAATAAGCATACACCAA
>LBNU01006468.1:0-47713 GCA_014162995.1 Artemisia annua | reverse complement strand
GATGCCTTCTTTGAAATCGGAAGCATACACACTATGTTAACGATGAGAATCGGAGGCAGCGTAACCCCATATGTCCAATTAACCAAACAAGTGTGTAGTGCCATAACTAGCCCCATGAGAATCAACTGCTGATAAACATCTCTACTCTTTTATACTTCTCTCAACCAATTCTTTACCGACCCCATTATCGTTCTGACGGCTTTTTGTAGTGACTACTGATGGAGAAAACCCAATATTATGAACTTGAGAACGAAGTAAAATAGCCCGAACTTGTGACTTAAACTTGCACTAATGTATGACTAAGAGCGGCGTAGAGAGTTCGTGCACCATCGAATCCCTAAGTACTCTATACTCTACACCCATCAAGTATAAGACGTACATCACCTCTTGAGTATCCACAACTTTGTGTGACACTGAGCACTACAACGTAACTCCTTAAAGTGATAGCTATACACGTAGAACCTTCAAACATCATGTATAACTAGACAACTCAAGTCTCTGTCATTGTAAAGGTTAAAAGCTCAAACAAGGATCTCGAAGAATCTTCATCCAACCAACCCCGATATCTTGAGATACTAAGTACACGCACCCGTGAGATTTCACTTCAATCTCAAATAAATAATAAAGAATTATCGCCGTAGTCACATCTTGCGGTTAAATGCTCATATCTAGCCTTTTGACGGTTTAAGTGAACTCGATAATGGTATATCCCGATCTTGTCAAAATGTATCCCCGTGAAAATTTGTAATGACCAAAATACCAAACAGTATACCAAAAGTAACACTATGTATTAAAAAATACATTTGAATAATTAATTTTCAGCCCAATGTGTTATTTTGATATAACTATTTGATTCCAAGAGCACAAGCCATAAAAGATTACTTATACGATTCAGCCCAAGGTGTTCAGTCCATGTCTACTCGTCTAGGGCCTGGTCCAATTCCAAACAACGTCCGATCCAAATCCATCTACACAAATACATATAACCTGTGTACCCTAATGTCATGTATCATTTGACTTAACCTACTCACACCAACATATTTCACTCCGCCCCCTTTTCACTTATGTATAACAGCCACCAAGATCCAATCCCAACTATTCTTCTAACCATCTCACCATCTCCTTCTTGTCTCTCAGCTTCCCATCTAAAACCGATCCAAAACACATCACACGAATAATCAACAACTCATCTCCGTCTCAACCTATATCAATCGATTAATCCGAATCAAACAGCTTCAATGAAGACGTCAAGACCCTTTGAAGGGTCACGATAGGTTCTACACGAAAGTATTTATTTGGTTATTTGTGTCTTGAACGAATTAAAGATAGGAGGATAACATATTTGTTATTTTCTTATCTTGCTTGATTCGTATATCAAATGAAGCAAGGCTTCAATAAATCGATGATGATTATTATTTCTTTCGTGTATTTGGACTATGACGTCTAAAATGATTTTGTAGCACGAAAGGAATAAGAAACTGAGATTATGTAATTGTGTTGACATTTCTCGTACGAGTCTAGATGTGGTTTGTTGTAACAGAAGGAGGATAGGATAAGGATATATTAGTTGTTGTTGGCAGTGGGTTTAGGGTAGTTAAGTGGATATGTTGTAGTAGGAGTTGACACGTTGATGGTGTTTAGGATTAGATTTTGTGTTGAAGGATGTTGTAGTCATAGCTGTTAATCTGCTTCTTATCTCCTTCCTTTTCTTTTCATTTTACAATGGAGTAGTGGACCGTGAACGAGTCTTGGTATTTGGTATGTGGTCAACATTCTTCTTCATCTTCTTTCTGTCAACTGTTCGAAAAGCATTATGTTCAAAAAGATTTCGAAAGTTTCTGGCCAAAAAGATTTCGATAATTTTGTAACATTTCGAAAACTTTTCTTTCAGTAAAATTCTCGATAAGTATGATCAATGTTGCAAAAAAAGGTCTACAAGGCCGGTTAATCACCGATTAGGTGCTACAAGGCCACCGACCTTACCGATTTATGTAACTGGGTCAAATACATAGGTCAGCCGTGGTCAACGGCGGTCAATGGTGGTCAAACTTTCCGGAAACTTATAAATCTTGCCGGAAGTACCAAAAACTCACTGTAAACTTATTTTAATCACTTATAGTAATTGTTTAAGTTTATTACAAGTTGTTTTTATAAAATACCTTGCCGGAAATACCTAATACTCACTGGAAATACACAAAACTTGCCGGAAATAGCCAAATTTGTCAGTATTGCCAATCCGATTAATCAACGATTAATCCTACCTAGACCGATTACAAGCTACAAGGTGGTCGACTGCCCGACTACCGATTCGCGATTTTTGCAACCTTGAGTATGATACTTATCGAGAAATTTCTTATCGAGAAACTTTTTAATTATCGAGAACTTTATTTATCGAGAAAAAGATTTCGACAGTTTAGGGTTTAATGTTCTCGATAACAAGTATTTTTCTCGAAAACAAGTACAACTCAAAAATTTCTTATACAAGAAATTTCGACCAGATTCTGGCGACTATTTCCAGTTTCCGATGAGTCTTTTAGCAGTTTCCGATGAATTTTTTACCACAGATTTTGACCTTTTTATGCCACTTTTTCTGACCATTTATTCTGACCACGTTACAGTCTTCACGGGATGGTACAAAAGAGATTCACAAAAAAAACTGATATTGTTTCATAAAAGTCAATATGAAACAGATAATGAAAAGTAGATATCTTTTCTCTTTGACCATTTGGATACATAAATAAATGCTGTTAACAACTGAAACCCAAAAAAATAAAAATAAAAATGGTACGGATCCATGGATAAACAGCATAAATATAACAACTTTGACAAGATTTGACCACAAAATCAACAAATATGTAACCTTGGCTCTGATGCCACTTGATAGGATCGTAGTTTATTGTGATTTGTGGACTCGGGAGGTCGGGTAACATGGAAGAAGATGACTTCCATGGATAGTGAGAGAAAGTAGAGAGAGAAGGGAAATACTATGTGTTTTATTGATAATGAAAATGAAAGAGTAAATTACACAAAGTCTCACCCCTCCATGGAAGTATGGAGGGGTATATAAAGGCTAACAAATACATAACTTTACAATAATGACACTTCTAGTTCATGTGTTTGTGCCTTTCAAGATAGCAAATGTAATCCCGTAAATGTCGTTCCATTTACGTGTTAGGATTAAAAACTTTGATCCTAACAAAGTGTGTGCTTATAACTATGCTAGGTGCTTTAGTAGTGTTATCAGTATATTCAATTTGTCATGGATTTATTTCCACTTGACACACTATGGTTATTCAAGATTATTCAAGACTCATGTAGTAGCTCCAGCTGGTAGGCTTTGCATGTTATCAATATATTCAATGTGTGGTATTTAATTTGTGATGATGGTTATTCAATTTGTGCTACTTGCCCTATGCTTTATTTATATGCACACCTGTCTCAAACAATCATGCATGGCAACCTAGTTTTATTTACTTTAAACCCACGAACTCACCAACTTTATGTTGACATTTTAGAGTATCATTTTCAGGTGATCGATAGTGATTTGTTGAAGGCATTTGCATTCTGAAGTTATACTTTGTACCTAATTCAATACCGAGTTGACCTAGCCAAGACATTTTCAAAAGACATTACATTTGAATCAATTTATGACTTATGTTTTATATATTTGGTTTTATATAAAAATTCTTTATGTAACATTGTAAGTTTATTTCTTGAATTATATGGTGTTTTACTATCTTATGCTATGTTACATTTCGTTGCACCTCGTGTTTCCGCTCTTAGCGGGGTGTGACATCTTCAATAAAATTCTTCATTATCTTCAACATGTTTAGTAGACTTTGTAAAAGTCTAAGATGATGGAGCTTCAAAACTTCTTTGCAAGGAATTGATCTAGCTATTTGGTCCCCATTGTCTCTTTGGTCCAAAGATGTTTGGTCCAAACATGTTTAGCATTTGGCTAGGATGCATGAATGGCGGTAGTATTCCCCAAGGATTGTAATTTGGTTGATAGTTCCACATTTGATTACTAGTGTTATTGTAATTTTGTCTATTTTGGTTTCTTCTTGGTTGAGGTGTTTTAGATCTAGGATAAGAGTTATTTGGTTTTCTAGGTGGTGGAGTTTTAGATCTCATTTTAGATTTAGAGGATCCTACTTCGTTTTTTAAGGATGGTTTATAAAACGTTTTTACTTCATTTTCTAATTGGTTGTTTATGCGTTTTAGTGATTTATTTTTAGTCATTACTTTTGTCCTAGTTTGCATAGTCTATTATATTCACTATCTAAATCTTTTTCGTCTAATGATATATTTTCATCACAAAAGTATTCGGTTTCGGAACGTACCTCGCTTGATGTCTTAGCCATAAGACATTTCTCGTCTTTTGTGATTTCTTTCTCATCTTCATTGCTATCACTCCAAGCTCCTCCAACAAATGCCTTTTGATTTTGATCTCTTGTCATCATTGGACACTTTCCGATGAGATGATTTGGATCACCACACTTGAAACACTTTCTTTCACTTCTACCGCTTTTGTCTTCTTTGCTTCTTTGGGATGCTTTCCTTTCATCATAAGGTTGTCTAACAAATCTTCCTCTTCTTTTGAAGAATTTCTTGAAGTCTCTTACGGCCATAGCGTATTCTTCGTCATCACTTTCGGAAGATGAGCTATCTTCGTCACAATATTCCTTCCTAGCTTTCAAGGCGATTGATTTACTTTGCTCCCGTTTACCTTTGACCATTTCGGAATCCTTCTTTCTTATTACTTCGTTTACTTTCAAATTGCCAATCAATTCATCAAGTTGTAGGGTTGACAAATTCTTTGATTCTTCAGTAGCCGTAACTTTGGCTCGCCATTTTGGATGAAGAGCCCTAAGAAATTTTCTAACAAAATTCTTACTAGAAAAATTCTCATCAAGTGCTTTTAAACTTGTGATTATAGTGTTAAACCTAGCAAAAGCATTGTCAGTTGATTCCTTTTCCGGAATCGTAAATTGCTCATATTGTTGAACAAGTAGATCTATTTTGTTATCTTTGATTTGACTATTACCTTGGTGAGTTATTAGTAAAGAGTTCCAAATTTCTTTTGCGGTTTCACACATAAAGATCCTTTCGTATTCTTTACGTGGTAACGCATTGTAAATAACCATTTTTGCCTCATTGTTTTTAGCAAGTTTTCTTTTTAAATCATCATTTTGTTTTTCAAAAGGTACAGTTTCATCTTTCTTTGTTTCGGGATTTTGTTGAATAGGTAAAAAATCACCATTAGTAATAACATGCCAAAGATCTAGATCTTTTGATTTCACATAAGTTTCGAATCGGTTTTTCCAATATAAAAATCCATCACTTTCAAATAGTGGTGGTCTTTGCATAGATTGCCCTTCTAAGTATTTTTCAGATTCCATAGATCGTTGCAAGTTCTAAAATACAATATATTTTAAAAGTCTCGCTTAACGTGGCTCCTGATACCAATTGTGGAAAACTAGAAGGGGGGGGGGGTTGAATAGTTTTACGTCTTTTTAGCTTATTTTGAAAAACTTTTGTTGTTTATTTAAAACTTAGATTCGATCTTATGTGAATTCGATAGTTAACCAATATGAGCAAATGTAATCAAGTATACTCTAATAGTGCAAGTAATGAAATAAAATGAAATGAAAGATAGAGATAGAAAGATCAAACCACAACACGCGAATTTATAGTGGTTCGGCTACAAGGACACCTTCCTTGCCCTACTCCACTCCCCGAGTACCACACTCAATTGTTTTCTTCACTATGTCAACAAACTCCCTTATGGCGGAGAAACTTTACACACCTTGGCTTACACCGATTAACGACACTAAGCTAAATGTCGAGTTCTAATCCTAGCTAGAACTAATCTCACAACTTCTTCACAACTTCACACCTTCTTCACAATATCTTCACACCTTCTTCAAACCTACTTCACACCTTCTTCACACCTACTTCACACCTCTTCTATCTTCACTATCTTCATAATTTATTCACTACTTCTTTACACAACAACTAGTAACTACAATTTGCTAAAGCACGCAACACTTCACTACTAATCTATCACAACTACAATATAATTACAACTAACACAACACTACTTCTTTATAAGGTTGTTGGAGGAGTGTTCTTATTTTGCACTTGAATAGATGAGGCTTTGAATCACTTGGAAACAAAGATTTATGTATATATGATCAAAGGATTTTAAAGAATAGAAATGGGGATTTAGATCAGAACGTTTTGAGTGCAAAAGGTGAGAGAAATCTGTGAAATGAACCAGTATTTATAGAGAAAAAAATACTGTTCTGGAGCGTGGCCGGTCCCTTTAATTGAGGGGCCGGTCCCCTTAAAATTAAGGGGACCGCCCAGTGAATTAAGGGGGCCGCCCCTCCAGAACGTTGGACATTCTTTATCCTTTTGTGGGGAAGGTTTTTCTGGTTTATCTTTACCATTTTTGGTTGAAAATTTGAATTCATATATTTATAATGAATTAAACATATTCTTTTAATTCCAAAAATATTTTATAAAAGATATAAAATGTTTTGTGACATTTTACAAAAATCTAGTGATTAAGAAAATGTTCCTTTGATCATATAGTGCATTAAACACTTTGTTTATTCATACCTTAAGTGATTAAGTTGTTGAAATGAATATTTGCGACTAAATACTTGTTTACGTCATAATTCTAGTTTAATGAGTTTATGTTTTGTGATTATCAAAACATAGAGACATTGAAAAATATAAATAATGTTTTTAGACATTGCTTATATCAACATGTATGAAAATTGTGAATTACGGGTATTGCAATTCGATGTTATAGAAATGGGTTTTGAATGAATTTAATTATTATGTATTGAATTAAGAGATTGGATGCTAACATGAAGTGAAAGTTTGATGTATATACGATAGAGATTTTTTTTTTGATAATTAATCTCAAATTCCTTTCTTTCAATGAGTCAAACATGACGACCTTTGACTTTAGGATTACTCCGAATCTCGAGAGGTTAACTCTTAGTAGGTCTTCTAGTTTAGTAGAACTTTTCATGCCCGAAGATGATCAGCCGGTTGACCTTATCAAGGGGCAGAAAATAAGACCTAGTTCTAAGAGATCACGTGTTGGAACCTCACAGCTGTATAAATTGTTGAGGTTTGAGGTATGAAAGCATTTTAACTAGTTATTTTTTTTTCCAAAATTTTTTTGGATTGCATGAAATGTGTATACAAACTCGAGGACCAAACATGTAATTTACAAACTAAGTGAGTTAACGAACGTTAGTAAAAACCCCAAATCCGTCAAAAATATTTATTGGGTACCTTTTTATGCAAGAAAAAAAAGAAGTGTACCTTGATTAGAAATGAACCTTAAGTTTGGTACCTTTTTGTGCAATTTACCTTTTTTGGAATCGATTTTTTTCCCTTCTTGAATAACTTTATTTTGTACTAGTTATGAACTTCCGTGCGCGCATCACAGCATTTTGACGTAAAGTGACAATATGACTTTTATCATAAGTATAGTATAGTGGATATTTGTATATTTTTATTTAAAAATACCTATAAGTAATTTAAATTGATCATTTACATCAACACATAATTTTTATTCATCTTTTTATTTGTTTTTGTCTATAATTTTGTATATAAATAAATATTTTGTATAGATTTGTTTTAGACGAATGATTTTACTTTGTTTAATTGTGTTTTAATGTTCAAATTTAACTATTTGATCATGTTGTATACATTAAGCGTGTTTAATAGCACGTAATGACACTTGATGATGATAAATACAAAGTTTAGAGTAATGTTTTTTCAAATATTCTTATTAGAACTTTAAAGAGGAGTTACATGAGTCGTGTTATATGTAAATCTCTTATAATTATTTACTTACCACAATAACTCATGCTTTTATTTTGATATTTCTATTCCTGTTAATAATAACATTAGTCATTTTGATATTTATATTCCCGTTAATAATAATATTAGTCTTATTTAATATTTAAACCGAAATTGATTAAAAAGAATAACATGAGTCATTAATGAACACGAATAATAATAAA
Organism: Artemisia annua; assembly: GCA_014162995.1. Classification (NCBI taxonomy): domain Eukaryota; kingdom Viridiplantae; phylum Streptophyta; class Magnoliopsida; order Asterales; family Asteraceae; genus Artemisia; species Artemisia annua. The sequence goes on along the minus strand of LBNU01006468.1, from coordinate 39,659 downwards.
ATACCTTTCTGGATATCCTTATTTAAGTCATAAAGAATCATAAGAACCTATATTGAAATATCAAACTCTTTCGGGTAAGAGGAAAGTTGACTTTGAAAAACCGAGGTTGTGGTGCATCAGCTTGGCGTGCCAAACCTGTTTACGTGTTCTGTTTTAAGCTATCGTTAATGATTTTAAGTGTCTCATAATATATATTTATCTTCATTAAAACATAAAGGATATATATCTCATTATACGGGTGAGCAAAACCGACCGACGATCAAAAACTGACATAAACCGATCGAACCGACCCCGACCGACACAAACCGAGTTATACTCGGGTTGAGACTCGGTTTGGGATTTCCAGGAAGTCGGGACTCGGATCGGGTCGGGACTCGGGATAAACAAACAAAACACAAAGAAAACCACACAAACCGACTGAAACCGATGCCGACCGACACAAACCGACCTATACTCGGGTCGGGATTCGGTTAGGTACTTTTAGGTTGTCGGTTTCGGGATGGGTCGGGCTCGGGTCGGGATGGGTCAATTTCGGCCTGATGCTCACCCCTATATCATTTTTTGCACAAGCATCATGCTCACAAAATTTAGTATTAGACTTAAAAAAAAGGTTCTTGTAATTTTTTATGATTCAATCAATGTAAATTTTTTATTATTTTACACTGTGTGGAAAACTAGAAGAGGATTGAATAATTTTACCATTATAATTACTATTTTTAAAAAACTATGATTCAAGTTTCGGTGAAATCAATCAATTGCAATATGAACACAATAACAACAATGCTAAAGTTAACTAACTACGAAATATAAAAATTGAGAGATGGAAATATCAAACTAAGACTCCGAGATTTATAGTGGTTTGTAACGAAGCTCCTATTCGCCTTACTCCACTCTTCAAGTACCCAACTCGAGAGTTCTAAGCACTATGTCAACAAACTCCTTTCAGGCGGAGAAAACCGTACAACGTCGCGTATCACAATTTTAGACACTAAGCTAAATGTCGAGTATTAATCTAAATAGTACCAATCTCACTCACTCTCTACCCGATCCTCTCACAAATCACACAACTTCACAAGATCCTCTCGATCTAACAACACAAGCTACACAAGTTCTACCCAGTCTCTACACGATCACAACGATCACAATCTAACTTAACACAATGACAAATAGCTTGATGTATAATGATATACAACAAGTACGTAACAAATGTTACGCACTAAACTAATACTACAACACTTTGTATCTTCTCGATATGGTGTGTTCTTCTCTTGTACTAGTAGAGGAATGAAGGTGATCACTTGGTTGGATGATTTGATCACTCTTAAACGAAAGCAAACTAACTAAATGATTAGTGAATCAAGATTAGATGAGATGGATTTAAGTCAAAAAGTTTTCTATGAAAATTGGTGCCTTAGAACTGTAAAATGGGTCAGTATTTATAGGTAAATAAAAACTAGCCGATACGGGCCACGATACCGTTAAATGGCAGATGGTACTGTTAAATTTAACAGTACCGTACGCTTTCGTGGTACCGTCCCAGACAATAGCGCTCCTCTTTTTGTTTTTAGTGGCGAAGGTTTACTTGAGAATGTTTGGAGCTTAGTTGGGGGAAAAAATAGCTGTTACAATTTTAAACTTATTTTTCCAAATAAAACATTTTTTTAATTCAAAAATAATTTCTAAAATGTATTTTTGAAAAAATGTTGTCACATTAAAAATCTGAAGTCTTTGAACAAAAATTTAATCTTTTGATCATTTGTCAAATTGTAAATTTATTTGTTCATATCTTGAGTGATTTACGTCGAAATGGAATATTATGACTAAAAACTTGTTTACGTTGATTTTGACGTAAGACGTTTTTACATTTTCTTATTATCAAAACGTAGAGATGTCAAAAAATAGAAATAACATTATTTGTATTAACACATGGTATAGCTAATAGCTTTGCATAAACCTCACCACCAAAATTTGTGGTTTCCTCCGATCATCGGTTATTTTTCGGTGATTCAGAGGGATCCCGGTTAATTTATTTTTGCTATTTCTGATTTCTTTGTTAATGGAAAGTTGCTAGAGGAACTCAACTATACTACTATAGCTCTCATTCCTAAGGTAATCACTTCTTCTAGTGTTAATGATTTTCGCCCTAATTCTCGTTATAACGTCCTCTATAAATGTATTAGTAAAATTATTTTTAATCGCATTAAAGAGGGGCTTGGGTAAATTGTTAGAGTGAATCAAATTAGCTTTTGTCCCGATTTTCATATCTCAGACAATATCTTCCTTGCTCAAGATCTTATGAACTACCAGCATTCCAAGGGTCCTCCTCATTGTGCTTTTAAACTCGATAATCAGAAGGCATATCATACAGTTGATCGAAGATTTTTGGAGAGTGTTCTTCTAGGCTGTGGTTTGCATCACTAAATTGTGATGTTGGTTATGGCATGTGTGACAAGTGCCTCTTTCTCTGTTTGCATTAATGGAAAATTACATGTATGACATCGTAGGGTGCGTGAGGCAGGTGTAATTCAATACCATAATTGTTGTCAGAAACAAAAGATTGATAACCTTTGTTTAGCAGATAACTTGTTCCTTTTTGCTAGAGCCAACTTTAAATTAGCTAGGGTTATTATGGAAGCTTTGGATAAGTTTAAGATGTTTCGGGGCTGATTCTAAGTAATCCTAAGAGCACTGCCTACTTTTGTAATGCACTTGATCATATTAAGCTCTTTATTTTAAACTTAATGCCATTTGAATAAGGTAACCTGTCATTAAGTACCCTGCTGTCCTTCCTACATAATCTAAGTTATTATAAAAGTACTTCAAGGTTCTTGTTGGGAAGGTTCAAAATCGAAAAAGTGACTGGAAGAATAAGTCATTGTCTTTTGCGGGACGTCATCAGCTTGTGATGTTTGTCCTCTCTTCTATGCACATCTATTAGGTGATTGTTTTCATTCTCCCTAGTTGAATTTTTTGTGATATTGAAAAATTGATAAGGTGTTTTCTATCGTGTGAGGGTGAAATGAAGAAAGGTAAAGTTAAGTTTTTTGGGAGTCCCTTTGTTTTGCTAAGACTGAGGGTGGTCTAGGAATACTTAGACTTGATGATTTTAATGTTGCTTTAATGACTACACATATTAGGAGTATTTTAATGTATAAGGAGTCCTTGTGGGTAAAGTGGATTCATGCATACAAGCTTAATGGCAGAAATTTTTTTGGATGTTCCACCCCTAACAGATATAATTTGGGGTTAGAGAAAATTACTTGCAATTAGGGATGTCATAAGACCATTTGTGTTGAACCGTATTGGCAATGGAAACTCCATCTGTGTATGTTTTGACTTATGGTGTGATCAAAGCCCTATTAGAAGATTCATGAAGGTGCATGATATTAGTAGGGTTGGATTCTATACGAATGGTGCACTTGCTAATTTGGTTTGTGATGGTGCTTGGAAATGGCCAATGATGTGTGGGTTTTGCAACCTTCGCAATAGGTTTTACCTCTCAAGGGATCTTGAGAAGCTTACAACCCCCACCAGGCAGTGTACCTGACCGATGTAGTATAGTGAAGTGGCAAGTACCGGGGGATTGATCGTTCTCTCGGGGAATAGTGTCGTTAGGCTTGAAAAGCTACTCTAATTAGGTCTAAGGGTTGAGGGATGATTCTTTTTATATTTTTATGTTTTATGAAAGCAAGTAAAAATCTCGGTTTTTGGAAGAGTGGGCGGAATTAGTTGCTAGTCAACTAACCCAATTAACAANCGTGAGTGATTTACGTCGAAATGGAATATTATGACTAAAAACTTGTTTACGTTGATTTTGACGTAAGACGTTTTTACATTTTGTTATTATCAAAACGTAGAGATGTCAAAAAATAGAAATAACATTATTTGTATTAACACATGGTATAGCTAATAGCTTTGCATAAACCTCACCACCAAAATTTGTGGTTTCCTCCGATCATCGGTTATTTTTCGGTGATTCAGAGGGATCCCGGTTAATTTATTTTTGCTATTTCTGATTTCTTTGTTAATGGAAAGTTGCTAGAGGAACTCAACTATACTACTATAGCTCTCATTCCTAAGGTAATCACTTCTTCTAGTGTTAATGATTTTCGCCCTAATTCTCGTTATAACGTCCTCTATAAATGTATTAGTAAAATTATTTTTAATCGCATTAAAGAGGGGCTTGGGTAAATTGTTAGAGTGAATCAAATTAGCTTTTGTCCCGATTTTCATATCTCAGACAATATCTTCCTTGCTCAAGATCGTATGAACTACCAGCATTCCAAGGGTCCTCCTCATTGTGCTTTTAAACTCGATAATCAGAAGGCATATCATACAGTTGATCGAAGATTTTTGGAGAGTTATTTTGGAGAGTGTTCTTCTAGATTTTTCAACAAGTTATTTTGGAGAGTGTTCTTCTAGATTTTTGGAGAGTGTTCCTTTTTGCTAGAGCCAACTTTAAATTAGCTAGGGTTATTATGGAAGCTTTGGATAAGTTTAAGATGTTTCGGGGCTGATTCTAAGTAATCCTAAGAGCACTGCCTACTTTTGTAATGCACTTGATCATATTAAGCTCTTTATTTTAAACTTAATGCCATTTGAATAAGGTAACCTGTCATTAAGTACCCTGCTGTCCCTCCTACATAATCTAAGTTATTATAAAAGTACTTCAAGGTTCTTGTTGGGAAGGTTCAAAATCGAAAAAGTGACTGGAAGAATAAGTCATTGTCTTTTGCGGGACGTCATTAGCTTGTTATGTTTGTCCTCTCTTCTATGCACATCTATTAGGTGATTGTTTTCATTCTCCCTAGTTGAATTTTTTGTGATATTGAAAATTTGATAAGGTGTTTTCTATCATGTGAGGGTGAAATGAAGAAAGGTAAAGTTAAGTTTCTTGGGAGTCCCTTTGTTTTGCTAAGACTGAGGGTGGTCTAGGAATACTTAGACTTGATGATTTTAATGTTGCTTTAATGACTACACATATTAGGAATATTTTAATGTATAAGGAGTCCTTGTGGGTAAAGTGGATTCATGCATACAAGCTTAATGGCAGAAATTTTTTTGGATGTTCCACCCCTAACAGATATAATTTGGGGTTAGAGAAAATTACTTGCAATTAGGGATGTCATAAGACCATTTGTGTTGAACCGTATTGGCAATGGAAACTCCATCTGTGTATGTTTTGACTTATGGTGTGATCAAAGCCCTATTAGAAGATTCATGAAGGTGCATGATATTAGTAGGGTTGGATTCTATACGAATGGTGCACTTGCTAATTTGGTTTGTGATGGTGCTTGGAAATGGCCAATGATGTGTGGCTTTTGCAACCTTCGCAATAGGTTTTACCTCTCAAGGGATCTTGAGAAGCTTACAACCTCCACCAGGCAGTGTACCTGACCGATGTAGTATAGTGAAGTGGCAAGTACCGGGGGATTGATCGTTCTCTCGGGGAATAGTGTCGTTAGGCTTGAAAAGCTACTCTAATTAGGTCTAAGGGTTGAGGGATGATTCTTTTTATATTTTTATGTTTTATGAAAGCAAGTAAAAATCTCGGTTTTTGGAAGAGTGGGCGGAATTAGTTGCTAGTCAACTAACCCAATTAACTAACTTTTGCAAATAAAATAAAATAACAAGAAAAAGTAAATGGTTGTGAAACTTATATGAGAGAGAAATGTGTTTACTTAGTTTTCCTTACTCCCTAGCTATCTTTTACCGGTTAATTGGTTTGTTGTAATTGTGTGGATGACGGGTTGTATTCCTTTAAACCATTCGTAGGGCCGTGTACGATCTTCCCTAAATCTATAAGCTCCTACTTCACTCCTATGTCGAGCCGAATAAAAGCTCCAAACATGGGATCACTAGAATTCGCTTATGCATTAAATACAACCATATAATCGTAGTACACATCCGATTCATGTTTCTTAAGACGTTCAAGCAAGTTACCGTATAGGAGGTTAGCCAGTTTTCTTAAGCCTAACATCGACTTCACCCACCCACAACAATCACAAACAAACCAACAACATGTAATCAATAGCTAGGTTTCATTAGATCTAAGCATACACAAGAAAGACCTAGCCTAGCATGTTAATTAAAGGACAAGCATAAGATATAACCAAACAACACATAGACATATTGATTGATTTGGAAGAAGACCTATCTTCAATTAAGCATCAAGGTCTCAAGGGTGAAAAACCCCTGAAAATACAGTAAAATACGAGCTAGGGTTTATCCCTAGGGTTCTCCCAAAAGTTGCACACTAATGAATGAAAATTAGACGAATATATATAGATTTTACAATCTGACGGCGTCACGTTATAGAGTGTGACGCCGTCACCTCGCCGCCAAAACTCTTCTCGGATTGCTCAGATCCACTTCTGACGCCGTCCCTCTTTAAAATCTTCTGGGCCGTCTCCCTTTGTGCTAAAACGTGACGGCCTACATCCATTTACACGTGACGCCGTCACGTGTTAAATCTCCAAAATCTTTCTGGGGCGTCTAGTGCAAAACTCATCCACCTTGTTGTCAAAGAGTGACGCCGTCACCTGGTAAAGCGTGACGCCGTCAGGTACTATTTCCAGCATATTTTGAGACTTTGTCGTTTTCTTCACTTTTATGCTCCAAAAACGTCCAAAATGCTTCCTTTTCAGATTTCCTCTCGAAAGTACCTAAAATGACAAAAGGAACGATTTAAGGCAATATTTGATCAAATAATTACGGATTAGGGCTTAAATGACCCCCTAAAAGCGTAACACTTTTCACCTCATCAAATACCCTTACACTTGAGATTTGCTTGTCTTCAAGCAAATGCGCTTTTATTCCAATCAAAATATGAGCTAGGGGTCATTTAACACTAGTATAAAAGTAATTACAACAAATAGTTGTTCCACCCTAGTCATAGCAAGCACGGAAATCATATACTAGCACCTTTCAAATAGTGTTTGGATACTCTCATCTCTCGGGTGTTATAAACCTATATAACTAAATGGAAATGGAAGAAATATCACTCACTACCTGTCATAGCAAATAGATTACCATAGGCTTGGGAAAGGATCAAAAACTTCCTCCACTAGGCGTAAGCACCTAAGATAAACTATCAAAGAGGGCTTTTCAAAGGGTTATAATGTTAGGTGTAGGGATATGATAAACACGGTTTTGTTGGAATAAAGGGTATTTTTAGTGGTGGCGAGTTAATTATCTTGATCAAATACATGCACAAAGTGGCGTTGCTAAGCCAAGACTCGACTCGACTTAAGCTAAAAAGAAAATAACAAAAACATAAATAAAGATAAAATGAAAAACTTGGTAGTCCGTATGTTCTCCCCTTAATAATACATCATAGGGGCCTCGGTTCTCCCCTTACACTTGAACTTTTAAATACTTTACAATTAACTATTCTAATGACTCGAATTAAGATAATTGAAAAACTTGGAGTACTTTAAAATATTAACGCACATATGGGGGTAATAATTGACTTCTTCCCCATTACTCCATTACATTAGTACTTTACCCATGAGTCCCAATCGTCCCAAAACAATATGTACAAGGATATGACTCGACTTAGCAACCATGTAATCAATTAGACAATTAACTAAGGGTTTAAACAAATGTTGTCACAATAATGCACTAAAGATGAGTGCATACAAGGTAGGCTAAGGCGATTTGGGTGTACATTTGGGGTGGATTGTAAACAAATTCTTCCTTTAAGTAAAATGCTTAAAGTTAGAAACGAAAAGATAGGCTCTGAGGGGTGTACTAGGGGTATCGTGTACTAAAAATGAGTACAACGCTAAGGTGTGGGAGAATTACTTGACCAATGAAGTCAATGTAATTATAATACGGGTGTAAAACATGGGTTATCCTAATGCCTCTTATCATGTAGTAAATCTAACTACACGAATGTAGTCTCACTTGTGGATTTGGGATGGTCACTAACGCAAGTTCTAGAATCTATAAGCTACTGGTACACACACAAGCATAAAAAATGAATGCTTTTCCTAACAATTCTAGGGGTGAACCTCACATATTTGGGGAGAAATTTTTGAGTGGTACGGTTTTTGTGCTAGTCATACAATTCCCTATCCATGAGACGCTTATTAAGACTAAAATTTCACTCCTATATGTTGTAAAAAAATTTAAATTTGGCGCTAAAATTGCCCTAACAAATATTTCTATCAGTTTTATTACACATCTACCATCAGACAAAACAAAAATCAAGCGTAATAGCATTTTCTAAGGTGTCTTCATTTACCCCCTTACACTTAAACCGAACATTGTCCCCAATGTTCACTTAAAAGATGTAAGAGTAGAAAATGAAAGAATGAAACAAATACTCCCCTGATTCGTTTGATGTGGATCGTGTGGTAACATGGTTAGATCTTCTTCCAAGATGATGTAAAAGCTCCAAGATCAAAGCGACGCCAAAAGCTTGATGTCATGAACTTGATTCCATGTTCATCTTCTTGTCCAATGTAACCTGTTAAACCTGAGAAAACAATCTAGGCAAACCTTGCGTAAAATCGGAGGCAAAACCTATATAAGGATATAATGCTTGTGGAATGAAAATTTTGGAGATTCCTGGAATTAAAGATGCAGTAATTTTTATAATCCGGCAGAAAAACTAAATTTTAAAAACTTTTTCTGGAATCAGTACCTGACGCCGTCAGCTTTTATAGGCTGACGCCGTCAGAATTGATCTGACAGAATTCTTATGTTTAGTTTCTGGAAAACTTCTGGAAAAGCAATTACCTTACTTCCTGGAATCCTGCAGAATTTCATTATGACTCGATACAAGCATTTGACTCTAACGAATACTAATATGTATGTTCATTTTATATTGTTACGATTCATGTTCAATTTGTTCTTATAAACAAATATAGATTTCCCTTACACTTATCTTTTGCAAAATACCTTTATATATAGTTAAGACGAAGTTAAAAACAAGATAAAGCATTTTCAAAATTTTAATTTGAAGCATGAATCAATAACAATAAAAATAAAATATACATACGTAAACAAATAAAATCAAATAAATAAACACACAAAACAAATAAAGCTTGGGTTGCCTCCCAAGAAGCGCTTTTCTTTATTAAGGAGTCTTGTAGCTAGACTCAAAGTCCTTCTATCACGTGACCTCATCTCATGATATGACGTACCCCTGATAGAGATAATCCTTGGCATCATGGGGGTAGTGTTTTAGCCGTTCTACATTTGCAATCACCTCTCCTCCTATTTTGCTACTCAAGGTTACCATCCCATCTCGTCCTCGGCTTTTGATTGTGAATGGTCCATACCACCAAGGACTTGGTTTGTCGGAGGGTATTTTTATTTCTGAATGTTGTAGGAGCACTAAGTCCCCTTCTGTAAACTTCACAGGGTTCTCATCCTGCTCATCATCCCCCGTAGAGTCTTTGTCTACATCCTTACATTCTCTAACCTTGGTTTCTTTGTAATTCTTAATCCTTGTCTCCAATGCAAGGATTTTCTCTCGAACATGACCACGAGGCGTGCTGGAGTCTGCTTTCATCTTCTTTTGTGGCATGATTTCTTTTAAATAACGAGGGATTGTTGGGAAGCTCATCGCTTTCATCCCCCTTTTAATCCGGATGGTGCTACTTTCGTAATCGATTTGTGCCTTAGCCGTAGCGAGGAAGGGTGCCCCAAGAATGATTGGCATATTCACATCATCTCTATCAACGATCATGAAGTCGACTGGATACATGAACCCAGTAACGTTGACTAACACATCTTCTGCTACTCCTAACGGGTATTGATGAGTCGAAAAGTGTTACGCTTTTAGGGGGTCATTTAAGCCCTAATCCGTAATTATTTGATCAAATATGGCCTTATATCGTTCCTTTTGTCATTTTAGGTACTTTGGAGAGGAATTCTGGAAAAGGAAGCATTTTGGACGTTTTTGGAGCATAAAAGTGAAGAAAACGACAAAGCCTCAAAATATGCTGGAAATTGTACCTGACGGCGTCACGCTTTACCAGGTGACGGCGTCACTCTTTGACAACAAGGTGGATTATTTTTACACTAGACACCCCAGAAAGATTTTGGAGATTTAATACGTGACGGCGTCACGTGTTACTGGATGTAGGTCGTCACGTTTTATCACAAAGGGAGACGGCCCAGAGAAGTTTATAAGGGGACGGCGTCAGAGTTGGATCTGAGCAATCCGAGGATTGTTTTGGCGGCGAGGTGACGGCGTCACACCCTATAAGGTGACGCCGTCAGATTGTAAATTCTATATATATTCGTCTAATTTTCATTCATTAGTGTGCAACTTTTGGGAAAAACCCTAGCTCGTGTTTTACAGTATTTTTAAGGGTTTTTCACCCTTGAAACTTGGATGCTTAATTAAAGATAAGTCCTTTTCCAAATCAATCAATATGTCTATGTGTTGTTTGATTATATCTTATGCTTGTCTTTCAATTAACATGCTAGGCTAGGTCTTTATTGTGTTTGCTTGGATCTAATGAAACCTAGCTATTGATTATATGTTGTTGGTTTGTTTGTGATTATTGTGGGTGGGTGAAGTCGATGTTAGGCTTAAGAAAACTGGCTAACCTCCTATACGGTAACTTGCTTGAACGTCTTAAGAAACATGAATCGGATGTGTACTACGATTATATGGTTGTATTTAATGCATGAGCGAATTCTAATGATCCCATGTTAGGAGCTTTTAGTCGGCTCGACATAGGAGTGAAGTAGGAGCTTATAGAGTTAGGGAAGATCGTACACGGCCCTACGAATGGTTTAAAGGAATACAACCCGTCATCCACACAATTACAACAAACCAATTAACATGTAAAAGATAGCTAGGGAGTAAGGAAATCTAAGTAAACACATATTTCTCTCATATAAGTTTCACAACCACTTTAATTTTCTAGTTATTTTATTTTATTTGCAAAAGTAGTTATTTGGGTTAGTTGACTAGCAACTAATTCCGCCCACTCTTCCAAAACCCGAGATTTTTACTTACTTTCATAAAATATAAAAATACAAAAATACAAAAAGAATCATTCCTCAACCCTTAGACCTAATTAGAGTAGATTTTCAAGCTTAACGACACTATTCCCCGAGAGAACGATCAATCCCCCGGCACTTGCCACTTCACTATACTACATCGGTCAGGTACATTGCCTGGTGGGGGTTGTAAGCTTCTCAAGATCCCTTGAGAGGTAAAACCTAAGTGAAAAGGTTGCAAAACCCACGCATCAAGTTTTTGGCGCCGCTGCCGGGGAATAGTTATTGCTTAGGTTGAAATTTTATTTTCACTTAGGTCTACTCATTAGATTTCTTTCTAGTGAGATTTTATTTTTCTAGGTTTTCTTTAGTCTATCTTTTTTCTTGTGCCCTTTGTTTGTAAAACCATTTTCATTTGTCATCATGGCGGATGAAATTCCATTTAGATCACTAACAATAGAGGAACAATTAGTTTACTCGGATAGATTTGCTTCTTGTTGTTCCAATGAATTTTTAAGTGATCTTATATATATACAAGAGGAGATGGGTGTAAAGTTTGATAGGTTTGATGAATTGTGTGCATGTGTGGCCTCTATTAAACAATCGTTGTTAGGATCAATTCCTTTTAGTAAGACCCTTTGGAAAGATTTTGAGGAAAGCCTCCTAACCGTGAACCATAAGTTTAATGAATTAATGGGTTCGTACACATCACAACTTGAGGAAACAATTGAGAAGGATTTAGCCGAACATGATCACATTGAGCAAAAAGACCTAGGTTTTATGATCAATGACTTTGAATCTTATGGAACACATGATGAATGCTTTAGGAAAATTGAACATAGTGATCAAGTTATTGAGGAAGATTCTTACGAAGCGGACTTAGAACTTGAAATTGCTAGAGAAGGATTTGAGATATTTAGGAACATGTTTGGGTTAGATTCTACTAAAACACATGATGAGGATAAGGATGAGGTAAATAACACAAACCTACAAAGTACTCCACAACTCCCACCATCATTTGAGGAGTACACACCACCCGTGACTTACCCGGAAGAAGTAAAAGAGACTATAGGAACCCCAATAGAGGTAGAAACCTTGGAACAAACACAACTAGATGAAATAGGTTTGAATACTTGTAGTCATAACCTTTCTTTTAGTTCTATGGAAGTTCCTAGTTTTGATAAACCGGAGCCTCAACCAAAACCGTTACCTAATCTTCCATCCTTGGATGAAAATTTAGGAATTGAAATAGGTCCCGATCCACCCATCAAACCATATAGTACGAGTAGTTTTATGAGGAAGGTTGTAGACTCTAAACCATGTGGAATGGAAGCCAATATAGGAGTGAACCATGACCTTACATACTTATATCATCCATTCATGATTGATCACAAGAAACATTATGGGTTTAAACCGGGTTTATTAGGTCAAGATGGATTCCCAACTAGGAGTCTCTCAAAGTTGATAGAAGATGATCCCTTTTTAAGAGAAAACTTTAACTCACCCATTGACCAAAGTGAACTAGGTAAGGTTATGATGAAAGGAGCACACCCCTTTGAGCATATAATTCATCCACCACTCTTTCCTGACGAGGCATACTTCCACCGAGATGGCGTGTATCGCTACTATCACCCGCACTTAATCCTAAGTGTAGGGAAAACCTCCCTTATTTCAGTTAAATAAGGGTAGGGTCAGGCTCGTGACTCGAACAAAAACAAGCGCTTTTTGGGAGGCAACCCAAGCTTTATATGTTTCTTTGTTTGTTTATTTGATTTTATTTGCTTCCGTATGTATGGTTTATTTTTATTGTTTATAGTTCATGTTTCAAAATACTTTGTGAAAATGCTTTATTTTGTTTTTAACTTCGACTTAACTACATATAAAGGTATTTTGCAAAAGATAAGTGTAAGGGGAATCTAAATTGGTTTAAAAGAACGAATTGAACATGAATCCTAGCAATATAAAATGAACATACATACTAGTATTTGTTTGAGTCAAATGCTTGTATCGAGTCATAATGAAATTTTGCAGGATTCCAGGAATTAAGGTATTTGTTTTTCCAGAAATTTTCCGGAAACTAAACATGAGAATTCTGTCAGATCAATTCTGTCGGCGTCAGGCTTTAAAACCTGACGGCGTCAGGTACTGATTCTAGAAAAAGTTTTTAAAAAATTTAGTTTTTCTGCCGGATTATAAAAATTACTGCATCTTTAATTCCAGGAATTTGCAAAATTTTCATTCCACAAGCATTATATCCATATATAGAATTTGCCGCCGACTTTACGCAAGGTTTGCCTAGATTGTTTTCTCAGGTTTAACAGGTTACATTGGACAAGAAGATGAACATGGAATCAAGTTCATGACATCAAGCTTTTGGAGTCGCTTTGATCCTGGAACTTTTACATCATCTTGGGGGAAGATCTAACCATGTTACCACACGATCCACATCAAACGAATCAGGGGAGTATTTGTTTCATCTTTCATTTTCTACTTTTACATCTTTTTTGTGAATATTGGGACAATGTTCGGTTTAAGTGTAAGGGGGTAAATGAAGTCACCTTAGAAAATGCTATTACGCTTGATTTTTGATTTGTTTAATGGTAGATGTGTAATAAAACTGAGATAAATATTTTTTAGGGCAATTTTAGCGCCAAATTTAAATTTTTTTACAACATTTAGGAGTGAAACTTAAGGCATAATAAGCGTCTCATGGATAGGGAATTGTATGACTAGCACAAAAACCGTACCACTCAAAAAATTTTCCCCAAATATGTGAGGTTCGCCCCTAGAATTGTTAGGAAAAGAATTCATTGTTGGTGCTTGTGTGTGTACCGGTAGTAATTAGATTCTAGAACTTGCGTTAGTGACCATTCCAAATCCACAAGTGAGACTACATTCGTGTAGTTAGATTTACTACATGATAAGAGGCATTAGGATATCCCTTGTTTTTAAACCCGTATTATAAATTACTTGACCAATGAAGCCAATGAACTAGACTAATAAAGTCAAGTAATTCTCCCACACCTTAGCGTTGTACTCATTTTTAGTACACGATACCCCTAGTACACCCCTCAGATCCTATCTTTTCATTTCTAACTTTAAGCATTTTACTTAAAGGAAGAATTTGTTTACAATCCACCCCAAATGTACACCCAAATCGCTTTAGCCTACCTTGTATGCACTCATCTTTAGTGCATTATTGTGACAACATTTGTTTAAACCCTTAGTTAATTGTCTAATTGATTATATGGTTGCTAAGTCGAGTCATATCCTTGTACATATTGTTTTGGAACAATTGGGACTCATGGGTAAAGTACTAATGTAATGGAGTAATGGGGAAGAAGTCAATTATTACCTCCACATATGCGTTAATATTTTAAAGTACTCCAAGTTTTTCAATTATCTTAATTCGAGTCATTAGAATAGTTAATTGTAAAGTATGTAAAAGTTCAAGTGTAAGGGGAGAACCGAGGCCCCTATGATGTATTATTTTGGATGGTAGGGTAAGAGTGTATGAAAAAAAAATCAAAAAAACATGAAGAAAACCAAAAAAGTTTTGGAAAAAGAAAAGTGGAAAAAACATACGGAATACCATCCCGTTTCATTTTATCTTTATTTATGTTTATGTTATTTTCTTTTTAGCTTAAGTCGAGTCGAGTCTTGGCTTAGCAACGCCACTTTGTGCATGTATTTGATAAAGATAATTAACTCGCCACCACTAAAAATACCCTTTATTCCAACAAAACCGTGTTTATCATATCCCTACACCTAACATTATAACCCTTTGAAAAGCCCTCTTTGATAGTTTATATTAGGTGCTTACGCCTAGTGGAGGAGGTTTTTGATCCTTTCCCAAGCCTATGGTAATCTATTTGCTATGACAGGTAGTGAGTGATATTTCTTCCATTTCCATTTAGTTATATAGGTTTATAACACCCGAGAGATGAGAGTATCCAAACACTATTTGTGAGGTGCTGGTGTATGATTTCCGTGCTTGTTATGACTAGGATTGAATGACTACTTGTTGTAATTACTTTTATATTAGTGTTAAATGACCCCTAGCTCATATTTTGATTGGAATAAAAGCGCATTTGCTTGAGGACAAGCAAATCTCAAGTGTAAGGGTATTTGATGAGGCGAAAAGTGTTACGCTTTTAGGGGGTCATTTAAGCCCTAATCCGTAATTATTTGATCAAATATTGCCTTAAATCGTTCATTTTGTCATTTTAGGTACTTTGGAGAGGAATTCTAGAAAAGAAAGCATTTTGGACGATTTTGGAGCATAAAAGTGAAGAAAACGACAAAGCCTCAAAATATGCTGGAAATTGTACCTAACGGCGTCACGCTTTACCAGGTGACAGCGTCACTCTTTGACAACAAGGTGGATTATTTTTGCACTAGACACCCCAGAAAGATTTTGGAGATTTAATACGTGACGGCGTCACGTGTTACTGGATGTAGGTCGTCACGTTTTATCACAAAGGGAGACGGCCTAGAGAAGTTTATAAGGGGACGGCGTCAGAGTTGGATCTGAGCAATCCGAGGATTGTTTTGGCGGCGACGTGACGGCGTCACGCCCTATAAGGTGAAGCCGTCAGATTGTAAAATCTATATATATTCGTCTAATTTTCATTCATGAGTGTGCAACTTTTGGGAAAAACCCTAGCTCGTGTTTTACAGTATTTTTAAGGGTTTTTCACCCTTGAAACTTGGATGCTTAATTAAAGATAAGTCCTTTTCCAAATCAATCAATATGTCTATGTGTTGTTTTATTATATCTTATGCTTGTCTTTCAATTAACATGCTAGGCTAGGTCTTTATTGTGTTTGCTTGGATCTAATGAAACCTAGCTATTGATTATATGTTGTTGGTTTGTTTGTGATTATTGTGGGTGGGTGAAGTCGATGTTAGGCTTAAGAAAACTGGCTAACCTCCTATACGGTAACTTGCTTGAACGTCTTAAGAAACATGAATCGGATGTGTACTACGATTATATGGTTGTATTTAACGCATGAGCGAATTCTAATGATCCCATGTTAGGAGCTTTTAGTCGGCTCGACATAGGAGTGAAGTAGGAGCTTATAGAGTTAGGGAAGATCGTACACGGCCCTACGAATGGTTTAAAGGAATACAACCCGTCATCCACACAATTACAACAAACCAATTAACATGTAAAAGATAGCTAGGGAGTAAGGAAATCTAATTAAACACATATTTCTCTCATATAAGTTTCACAACCATTTACTTTTTCTTGTTATTTTATTTTAATTGCAAAAGTAGTTATTTGGGTTAGTTGATTAGCAACTAGTTCCGCCCACTCTTCCAAAACCCGAGATTTTTACTTGCTTTCATAAAATATAAAAATACAAAAAGAATCATCACTCAACCCTTAGACCTAATTAGAGTAGCTTTTCAAGCCTAACGACACTATTCCCCGAGAGAACAATCAATCCCCCGGTACTTGCCACTTCACTATACTACATCGGTCAGGTACACTGCCTGGTGGGGGTTGTAAGCTTCTCAAGATCCCTTGAGAGGTAAAACCTAAGTGCAAAGGTTGCAAAACCCACGCATCACTTCGTAAAGAGTTTTGCCTTGACGTTGTTGGAACATCAAGATGTCATTCCTTAACATTGTGGTTCTTCCCGGTGGGAAAAATTGAGCAAGGAAACGAGAGGTGAGATCATCCCAAGATGTGATAGATCCCGCGGGTAAACGCTCAAGCCATTGACTAGCTTGGTCACGTAGAGAGAATTTGAAGAGACGCAATCGGGTCGTTTCTCGAGTTTCAACATCAAGGTCTATGGAATCTACGATTTTGAGGAAATCCTTGAGATATTGGTTTGGATCTTCGGAGCGAATTCCATGGAATCCACATCTGCTTTGCACCAACTGGATGGTGTTGGATCGCAAGGGAGACACATTGGCTCCTCGAGTGAGCTCAATGGTGGTTCGATAGCCTTGGTGGCTAGGACGGGAGTATTCTCTTAAAGTGCGTGCCCTAGGAGGTTGGTTTGGTTGTAGTGGGTTTTGTTGTGGTGGGTTGGCTGGATCAAAGATATTAGCACCTTCCATGATGGCGGATGGTAATGGTTACGAACAAAGAAACAAAGAAAAAAAGATAGACTAAAGAAAACATATAAAAAAATCTCACTAGAAAGGAATCTAGTGAGTAGACCTAATAAAAAGAAATTTCAACCTAAGCAATAACTATTTCCGGCAGCGGTGCTAAAAACTTGATGCGTGGATTGCAGTCTACGTAAAAGGTTTTACTTCTCAAGGGATCTTGAGAAGCTTGCAATCCCCACCAGGCAGTGTACCTGACCAATGTAGTATAGTGAGTGGCAAGTACCGGGGGATTGATCGTTCTCTCGGGGAATAGTGTTCGTTAGGATTGAAACTAATCTAACTAGGTCTAAAGGTGAGGAATGATTCTTTTTGTATTTTTATGTTTTATGAAAGCAAGTAGATATCTCGGGTATTGGAAGAGTGGGCGGAATTAGTTGCTAGTCAACTAACCCAAATAACTACAAATGCAATAAAAATAAAATAACAAGAAAAGTAATTGTGAGAACTTCTAATATGAGGAAAAGAATGTTTACTTAGATTTCATTACTCCCTAGTTATCTTTCATTGATTAATTGGTTTGTCACAATTGCATGGGTAAAGGGTTGCATTCCTTAATACCATTCTTGGGGCCGTGTACGATCTTCCCCAACTCTATAAGCTTCTATCTCTTCCTATGACGACACGTTTAGTATCCTATCATGGCCTCATTAATAGTTACTTATGCATTTAATACAACCAATAAAACCGTAGTACACATCCGATTACGTTTCTTAAGACGTTCAAGCAAGTTACCGTATAGGAGATTAGCCAGTTTTCTTAAGCCTAATGCTAAAATCAATCACCCACAACAATTAATGACAAACCAACAACCAACAATCAATAACTAGGTTTCATTAGATCTAAGCAAACACAAGTAAATCTAAGCTAACATGTTAAAAGAAAGAAAAGCATACGATATAATCAAACAACATATAGACATACTGAATGATTAAAGGATACTTATCTTTAATTGAACATGGAAGAAAAGAGGGTTTGAAACCCTAAAAATGTTGTAAAAGTCGACTAGGGTTCGTACCACAAGTTCCCTACCAAAAGTCCTCTCCTAATGAATGAAAAATCAAAAAGTATATATAGAATTACAAAGGTGACGGCGTCCCCTTTTAATGGCTGACGCCGTCATCTCGCCGTGTCTAGGGTTTCTTGTCGTCCAATCCATCTTCTTGACGCCGTCTCCTTATAAAGTTTCTGGGCCGTCACGCTTTAGAGAATACATGTGACGGCCTACTTCTGGTATAGAGTGACGTTGTCACATGTTATGTACAAAAATTCTTCTGGCGCGTTAAGTGTAAACGTGATATCCACCTCTTGTCTCAATGAGTGACGCCGTCCCTTAGGAATAGGTGACGCCGTCAGGTACAATTTCCAGCTTAGATTCTTGACTTTGTCGTTTTCTTCACTTTTTGCTCCAAAAACTTCCAAACTGCTTTGTTTTCCAGAATTCTTCTCAAAAGTACCTAAAATGACAAAACGAACGATTTGAGGTAATATTTAATCATATTATCACGACTTAGGGCTTAAATGACCCCTTAAAAGCGCAAGAAATTTCTCCTCATCAGTGACATCCAAAAGGAGTTGGGGGTAAAGTTAGATGGGTTTGATGAATTCTATGCATGTGTGATTTCTGTTAGACGATCATTATCAGGATCAATTCCTTTTAGTAAGACCCTTTGGATGAATTTTGAGGAAAGCTTCCTAACCATGACCCATAAGTGGAACGAATTGATGGATTCGTATGAGCAAGAAGACCTAGTTTCTAAGAACATGAACTTAGAATCAAACCAAGATTCTGAGATGGTTAGTGTTGAACTACCTAGTTGTATGAGTGGGATAGATTTCACCAAAACATATGACACACATGATGGTAGAGTTGAGCCACCTAAGTGCATGTCATGGTTAGGCACTACCATTATACAGGATGAACACATAGGTGATCTTGATGTGATGGAGGATTTAGCCGAACATGAGCACATTGAGCAAAAAGACTTAGGTTCTATGATCAATGAATTTGAATCTCAAGGAACACATGATGAATCCTTTAGGCAAATTGAATATAGTAATCAGATAATTGAGGAAGATTCTTGTAACATCACAATATATTCACCAAACTAGATTAGATGGTTTATGTGTTTGTGCTATAAAACACAAGGATTTTATATTGGGCCACAAAACATAGCGGGAGTGGTTGTACCCTTGTAAAAGAACTCTACATCTAGTTTAGTGTCGGAAATATTGTATAGGCGACGTTAGGTTGGTTCTACCTAGAACTAGAACCCGGTATTTAGCTTTGTACCAGATAAAGTGTAAGCAAAGATTGTAAGGTTTTCTCCGCCGAGAAGGGATCTTGTTGATCTAGTGAAGTAACTCTCGAGTTGGGTACTCGGGGAGTGGAGTAGGGCGGAGAGGAGATCCGTGACCGAACCACTATAAATCATGGTGTTCGGTTTGCGCTTTCTTTTACTTATTGCTTTATTTTAATATTTGCATTATGTGATTGCTTGTGTTGTGACTTGTTGATTATACTTGTGTGATAACATGTTTTAAGTGTATGCTAGTCACAAACTACACATAACATCTTTTATATTAGAACAAGCTAAAATTGGATATTTGATACAACAAGTATTAAAATTTTTAAATGGAAACGTATTCACCCCCCCCCCCTACGTTTTTCACATAAACTATCTAATCTAGTTTGGTGAATATATTGTGATGTTACAATGATGATCCAAGACATACATGTCTAATAGATATAAATGCCTAATCTAAATGATCTTCTTGAATAAGAAGTCTTCAATATATGAGGATGACAAGTGCCCTTGAATCTTCATATGTTGATATGCTTTGGTGGATGATGATGGCAAGATCTCCAATCTTTCTTTGGTGGATCAAGATGTATGATATACTTACAACAAAGATGAATGTTAAAAGCATTATGATCATGTGATGATGAGGGTGATGAATGTATGCTATTACATTGTTTCCTAATGATCTAAATGTGTGTAAAATTATGGAGTGAATGTATGTTCAAGTTCTTAGAAAACAACTAAACTTGGTTTGCTATTTATAGGCAAAAAGTCCAAAGGTGATGATGCAAGTAGTGATGTAACAAGAAAATCTTACAACATCTATGCAAATCTTTCCAAGATATATTATATGATCTTTCAAGATTTAGATGACACTATGCATGAGGTAATAAGACCATTTTATTTTTCTTTATTGTTTCATGAAAGTTAATTAAAAATGTAACTAGTTAATAAAATGTCTAGTTAACTTTTGTAAGAATAAAATGTCTAGTTAGGTGCTTGTCAAAATAAAATATATTTTGTCAAGTGTAAGTAAACTTTAGTATTTGTATAGAAGTTATAATTAGTTTACTTGTACAAATAAAAGTGTATATTTGTTAGTAGACATTTTACGAAAGATGTATTTGTATAAATACTTGTGAATGCACAATGTAAAATGAGGTTCGAAATAGAATGATTAACCTATTAAAATACTTAATAACTCTAAACGTATTTAAACATTCTAAATGATTTGTTAAGGGGATTGATCATAATGCCACATAACAAACATGTACGAACCTGTATTGTAGCATACGAGGACTTGAGACGTTGAGAGATCTTGAATGTAAGTTGAGACAAAATATGACTACGAGTAACTTGTACATTTTACATTATATATCAAGTAATATGTTTGTCATCAATCAAAACAAACGAGACTGTATAGATTAAATATCGTAATATTTGCACTAACAACGACGACGTGGATCATGATCAAGAACGTGATTTTATTGCTTCCTTAATCGATATTTTACATGCTGAAATTGATAAGTGTAATAATATCAATCGTGAAGCTAAGAAAATGAATGAGCTATTTACACAAGAGCTTGAGAGATACAAGGCAAATGAAAAACGTTTTGATAATGACATGCAAAGAATAGAAGTCGTTAAGCTTGGTTCTACACAAGCTTTTATCATGAAAAAATTTTGATTAAAAAATCTGATGAACAAGCAAGTGCTAGCACAAAAAGTGTTAATGTTCTGAATGAAGAAATTTCAAACCTTCAGACTCAAATTTCAAAACATTTAAAGACAATTTCTAATCTTGAAAAAGAATGGGAAAAGTTGAAAATAAAAGGAATATTCGAATCTAGAAGACAAAATCATTAAACTTTCAAAGAAAGTAAAAGAACTTGACAACATCCTTCTTAAAACGGGCCAATCGATTCAACCGATAAACATGCTAACTCCTAAGCCGAGTCCATACTTGGATGGAAAATTTGCTCTTTGTTAGAAAAACCCTTGGTTCTCAAGAAAGCTCTCAAGAATAAAAGATGTATGTATTATGCTGATTTAGTTACAAATTATGATGTGAATGCATATGTTCCTAATTCTAATGAATCTTTGCAATAAGCTGCCGAAAGTCGATTAAAAACTGCTGTTACCCAAGTCAAACCAATTGATTATACAAAGTTAACAAACTTTATGATGACTTTGTACCACAAAGGAAAAATCAAAAGAGAAAATATATTTTTCAAAAAATTTCAAAATGGATATTACTCCGAAAGTTTTACCAAAAGAGGAAGAAATTCTGAAAGTTACGTTTCAAAAACTGACTTGTAATTTGGAGATATATCTGGACAAAACTCAATTTAATACTCCAACGAGTAGAGGAATGAAGTATTTCAAACAACTAAAAAGAATAAATCGATTTACTCCAACGAACAATTAGTAACAAAATGACCGTGACCTGTGCAAACTAGTGCTCATATCAAGTGTTATCTGCATCTTTAAAGATGACCTAATTCTAGTGACGAAGCTAGGAATTTTGTTTTAGATGGTCCAGGTAGCAAACCAACAAACTGTGCATTTTCATCCTCATAACTACTAGATTAAAAATAAACTGAAACTTAGTTTAAAATAAATAGTATTATGTAACAAACATAATTAAATGGGTAACAAGCTGAAATGGATGAACCGTACTTTATTGTTAACTAGGTTATGAATTATAGATAAAATTAAGGTTAATTCCATAGATTGGCCATGAACTTTCAAAATTTTTTAATTGTTGGTAACGAACTTTGTAAAATACTAGAATCACCTATCAAACTTGTTGAAACCTTCTATAATAGGCTATATGATCGTTTGAGTACCACTCTCAGCTTCTTGGTGGTGTCGTGATGGTGTTTGGTGGGTCGGTGGTGGTGGTTAGGTGGTGATTTTGTAGCAGGGGGTGTTTGTGGTGATGGGTTGGTGATGATTTTCTAGCAGGGGGTGTTTGTGGTGTTGGGTTGGTGGTTTGATGGGTTGGTGGTTTGGTGAGTCNTTTAAAATAGGTTTGCTATATATTTGAAACAGTTTTCTTTATACCCTTTAAGTTTATTATATCTACCAAATCTACCCTAGACTTATAATACTTATATTATTTAGGTTTATAACTATCTATACTTGACACAACTAGTCCCTATACTTCTATATTTTAGATTGTTTGTTAATGGTGGACTGGTCATGGTGGTGTGGAGGGGGTTTTAAAAGAATGTGAAGAGGAATTGGGTGGTGTGGAGGAGATCATGGTGGACTGGTGGTGATGATATCAAGAAGAGAGTGAGTGAAGATGAAGATGAATGACAAATGTGAGTGGACTAAAATGTCAAAGTTTGACTTAGATATATAAGCTCAAAGTTAAAATAAAATATAATAAAACAATGACGTGGACGTTTTATACCTTCTCAACCGGTCACCAGTTGTATTTTTTTTTTATTATTTTTTTTTTTGTTGACAATATGGGTAATATTTGAACGAATTTAAGAGTTTTATAGGTGATAGTAGTATTTTATAAAGTTCGTTACCAAGAATAGAAAATTTTGGAAAGTTCATAGCCAATTCATAGAATTACCCCTAAAATTAAATACATCAAAATGTAAATGGCTAAACTAAGTATAATTTTTATATATATATATTTTTTCTTTGTTTTTATTTTTGAGTTTGGACGAAGTAAAACTTGACGGTCAACAAAAATATAAAATGTAAATAAGCTAGTTGTCATATTGTAGGTTGTTGGGTGAGCCAGCTACACTATAATAAATTAAGTTACTCATGTGAAAAGTATAATTTAAAAAGTTGTGAGAATTTTTAGGGGCCTTGGCCAACCCAAGTGAGTCCATTTGTGGACTAGACTTAGTAGTCGAATCCTACCAAATCTTTTTGTGTCGTTTTGATTTACAAACCCAGTCAAATTGTTGTGTCGTTATTTTATTCAACTACAAGTGGTATCTAAGAGATCCAACAACTGGGAAACAATAAGCGGACAAAGTGCATTTTCATTCGACAAAGAGTATGCAGTTGTAGGAAAAATTGACGGTGCTCGTTTAGTCATTTAATCTTTGGCAATTTTCGGGCAGTAGACTGAAGACACGTCAATCTACAATCTAAACTCTAAACCGAGGGGATCATGATCAGAGGCTCGAAGTAAGGTTTCACTTATATCCAAACAAAAAGTCAAAGCATGTTAATTTACTCGTATTAATTACAATTGAACTTGTCAGAAGCCTATTACATTTGATTCTTTTCTTTGGAGCATAGATATGATTGGGCGTTAAAGTCATCAGATAGTCCATCTACCTGACAGTATTACAAAGTCCATCAAGCTGACAAAATCGAAAGCCCATTAAACGTTTTGACTGTGGTACATGTTAGGGTTCGACACAACATAACAGCATACCTTATTTTCTGATCAACTAATACTATTTTTTATGTTTTATTTGTTGTACTGAATCACAATGTAAACGTTTTTGTTATGGTGTATAACCTAGGAGATGGTTGTTTAATTTTTACAAGGAGCGAGCAATCAATATATGTTGCAATATCTCGTAAATGTCTTCATAGCCAAACATGCACCTTCGGGTAAAGTATGATACAACCGTGTGCAATTTAATCCTTAAGATAAAACGCTATAGTCCATTTAGATAAATTCATCATTTCCTTAACCAAGATTTTCAGTCTCACATACTCAACTACCTAAAAACTACCTAAAAAGCGAGATATTTTATATGTCAATCTTAAAAGTAGCTAGAGTCGATATGGTTGATATTATACGCAAGAAATTAAAACCAAAGCATAATGTTCAAAGAAAGTTCTATTGAAGATTAGCATACAGTCCAGGGACATTTTGCAATTTCACTACTAACAATATATACAAAATTAAACCCATTAAAATCAGGGTTATACAAGTTCTAGCAATGGAGAATCAAACCATGCACCCTACAAATTCTAGCAATGGATGGATCTTAATGAGAAGACAATTGGAATAGTGAAATTAGCAATGGATCTTCCTAAGTCCACAAATGAAGGCCGCCAATAATCTCCTATGAGTTTAACTCAGACCTATGAAACTCGATTGTAGTTTGATTGAGAATTTGAATTTGAAGTGAGCTTTGAGTAAGAGATACGTGGGTCATCCGACCATGGAATGCGCTCTGATGGACATGGCACAGGAGCCGGTTGAGCAATGAATGTTGGAATATTTTCTCCCGGCATCAAAACTGAAACCTCTCTAGCATTTTCAGATATCTAAAACATGCAAAACATAGATGTTAATGCTCGTTAGCATACTAAAATAACTTGTTGCTATATCTTATTAACTAGCATTGTTTATTGATACATTGTACTGTACAAACCGTAAGCAAAACCAAAGTGTAAATATCATACACAAAATTCTACTTCATACATTGACAAGTTGAAAACTATCCTAAAAAGAAAATTTGTTAGCGTCAACTATTTTAAGTACTTGCGATTTACTAGAGACCAATGGATTTTATATTAAGCTCGGATACGAGTTAGGGAAGTGTGGAATGCACACTCGTTGAGCTAATATGTTTTCGCCCAGATAAAGATGCGGGGCTAAAGGGGGCGCGCCCCTTGTGGGGTTTGGGGCAGCGCCCAAAAACCTAAACGATTTTCATGAACCAGTATAAAGGATTTACCTTATTTTCCCGCCAAAAACCAACCAACATGTTTGTTGGTGAAGGGTTGTGACTCTTCAGGTTTTTACCAAATTCAACTGGTAATAAATGTCATAAGTTGGTCTCTTCCAGACATATGAATTTCACACAATTCTATCTGTCTTGCTTTGTTTTTTGTGCCTAGAAACAATGTGTTCTTCTCGAATTATCCCAATAAGAATTTCGTGATACCCGGCACCAACAAAGTCAAAATACTTTATACGAAAAATAAACTTACACAATTCGTGAAAATATCCAAGATTATCATCACCCTAACCCGTTAATCGTATTTCATATATATCATATGCAAGTGAAAGTACATAACCATGCAAGCTAGCCACATACTGTATTTTAACATGACTAGTCAATCTTTGAGGCATTCGAAAAACAAGCTCTAACTTCGATGGTTAATGAAATATTAATCAAGTTGTTTTATTAGCTTACAATAAGGCAAAAACGACAAACAATTTGGTAGTCACTCACTGAGATCGAGAATCACAATAATATTTTAGGAAGGAAAAATACAAAAATGTTGAAAACGAATGCGCAAAATCATGTTTTGATTCATTCGACTCCGTAAAATACGGTTATCTGTTGGTTTAAACGGATCCCGACAAATTTATAATTAGATAATAATATGTATGAATGGGACAAATGTATATTGATCCAATATACAAATGAAATCGTACATAAGTGCTAGGAAAGGAATTTGTTTACTCGAGAATAGTTTAAATATTACTCAATGGTACAAGTAGCATAATTGACAAGATTTATCAATGTGCCCAAAATGTTCTTCACTTCTTCTTTCTATGTTTCTAACTGGGATTTTGGTTCATACCAAATTTGTAAGTTTTTCCCTATGTTTTCTAAGAAAACGGGGATCATTTTGGGTGAAATCTGATCAAGTCAATGTTCCCAAGCCACTTCATAGAATTTCGGTTGCTACATGGATCAAACAAAATTTTTGTTGCCGACTATTTTGTTCTAAAGTTTATAAACAACTAAACATTAAGCTTATGTTTATGTTTATTGTTATGTTTGTGGTTTAGCCTAAACACAAACCATACATTTATATCATCGCTCATTAGTTGTTGGACCCCTTTTCGGTTCTAATATGATTCTTAAGATGACTCTTGAAAATGTGAGACTCGCATGTCAAACTTCAAGTTTTCCAAAATAGTGAACCTTATGAGTTATGTATAATTATGCTATAATTATCCATGTATTTTTGGTTTGTTAAAAACTCATACTCCTTTATCTAACTCTATCTCATCGAACTCTAGCTATCTCAGGTATGTCTTATAATTGTCAAAAAAAGCCCCACAAAAACCCCTCATGTTTTGCTATCCTAATCTTGCCAACCAAATATAACACAACTCCAACTCCAAGTAGCCAAAAGAGAGCTGGGACAAAGAAAACAGCTAGCAACTTCTTGGATACATGGGGTCATCATACAACTATCATAATCAAGAAAATACTATAATTGGGAGGATCCACATGTTTATATATAATTAAAGGAACCCAAAGCTCAATAAGTTCACCATCTCCCCACCCCATTTCTCTTGTTCTTTTTTGTCTTGTGGGCATAGTATAAAAACCACAACCCTACTCCATTAATCATATTCTAAACATTGTACACTAGCCACTAACCAAGTGGAACTCAAGAAATGATAAATAATACGAGTAGTATCATTTTTGTCACAGTCTGAAATACTCCATGAAAAAGGGTTTTAAATTCGAACTTTCAAATCAATAAGGAAAATCAATTAAGAGCATTTCCAAGGTGGGTAGATGCTCAACAGGAGCGATAAACACGCAAAGACGCGGTATACACATAAAGATTCAAGAGGGTCGTGTGAAGATACAAACCGGANAAACACGAGTTTGATGTTAATATGTAATGCTACCACTGTCCTTTTGCGTTTTTAATGTGACTCTAGTGATTATAAGACCTTTTGTGACCAATTGCCAAAATAGCTACAAAAATATTTACTTTTACCTTTCTCTAAATAAGTATAATAACCCATAAAACCACATCATATCAATTTCTCTAACGTTGCAGGCAGACAGATATATAGACACAAAAATGCCTAAACAAATGAGTCAAATTACATTATTCTGTCATAAAGATATGATAATATAGGTAAGAGGGTTAACACAAGGGCCCATAACATGAGAGTTTGAGAAATCAAGAGAGACAAAAAGGCATGCACAAGCATGGCATTGTCTTGGCAAAGAGGGCCATCACATGTTCTCAATCAAGCATACCCGTCTATTTTTCCAAGCATAATTTTATAAAAGAAATTTTGATTGTTGTCTTAAAGAAGTAATCAAAATGAACAACATAAACTTTTGAAAAAAGCTCAAAACCCCACAAAATAAATAAATAAATGAAATTTGTGCTAAGAACTCGCTTTCAATCTAACTTTACTCATTTTAGAAACTTCATAAGTAATCTAACAAGATGAAAATATTATCAATTATTGGAATATAATAGACGAAGTGTCGTATCTAAGTTTACAAATGTCTTGTGCAGAATTTTAAATAAAAAACGGGCCTTAAGATAGAAAGTAAATAATTTTCTTAAAAGATAAAATGAGAAATAATCGTTTTCAAAGTGCCTTTAGTAGCATTTTTCAATGCAACGCTTTAAATGAAATTCACCCTTAAATCAAATACATGAAGTCATTTTTATAGAATATATATACTTGTTATAACAAATTTTGAGGCTTTTAGAATTTGGATCTCACGCTCTTACATACGACTCTCAATAGACCTATGAAGTTCGGCAGAAACTAAAGTCATTCCTCCACTTAAATGTGTACCTTTTAAACCTATGAAGTTCAATCAAATAATTTTTTGATTTAATTATGGAGGCCATAAAATTACCATGGTTATATGTAACGTGGCATGATTTAGTACCTCTAGATTCTATTCTGAATAAGTGGTTAAAAGAAGTTGCATTAACTTAAAATGTGTACCTTTTAAAGCATATTTAGCAATTTTTAAGAGCTGCATTTAGCTAAATAAAATTATTCATTGGTCCACAATGGAGTACTAAATTCTCATTTTCATTCCACAATATCAATTGCTTTTACTATTTACATATATGATTTAATTCTCTCTATAACTCAAAATTACAGAGTAATAAAAATCTTTCAGTAAAGAAGAGCATGTCATAAATCTTCCTAAAAATAGAGTAGCAAAAAAAAAAAAAAAAAAAAAAAAAAAAAAAAAAAAAAAAACATTTCCTTCTCAAAGTTTATTAGCAAGGTTAATTCCTGAAATTGCACAAAATCATGAAATGAAGTAAAATGCACACAATATTAATAAAATCAAGTTTATCATTCATGTTTAAAGTGACCAAAATCATTTTTAAACAAAGAAAAATGCAAGTTTCTTTGTTAAGTGATAACTAACCTTAAGAGACAAATGATCAAGTTTTGAACTGAATCCCATCTGAGAACCACCACCTCCGCCAGCATTCCGGCCACCACCACCGTCAGGACCCAACTCCGGGGAACTAGTTCTCAGAAACCTCTCAAAAATAGCCAT
The DNA here is from genome assembly GCA_014162995.1 of Artemisia annua. Taxonomy (NCBI): domain Eukaryota; kingdom Viridiplantae; phylum Streptophyta; class Magnoliopsida; order Asterales; family Asteraceae; genus Artemisia; species Artemisia annua. The sequence goes on along the minus strand of LBNU01006468.1, from coordinate 11,011 downwards.
AACAAGAAACATCGATATTAATATTGCAGTTGCAACAAACCCAAAAGATATAGCATTTACAGACTTATCAAAATGTCTCCAATGATCATCTCTTTGTTCTTGTGAGTACAATGATGGAGCTTCAGTTGGTGGCAAGAAACCCCATTGGTGAGCATCATCATGACCCATCACACACTTAAAACACACACAAGTACAACTTAACAGTGATGATAAAGTTTTTGTTGAAAGAGATGGTGTTTTTATATGGCATTATTATGAAAGCATGTTTGGTTTGAAAGGTGGTGTGTGCAGCCCCCAAATTTAATAAAGATTCACAGGAATGAAAATGGAGAGCATGTGAAAGTATGGAACTTTACAGATGAAGGTTGAAAAAGAAAGTTTGAGTTTTCGGTGAGTGTGTTTATGTGTGTTGGAAGCCAGGGAGGTTTTTTAGGTCCAAATGGGTGTTCCGACCACAAATAGTTTTACTTTATACTGCAAGTTGCGGTTATAGGGCGTCGCCCGCAAATAGGTTTTTATGTGGGTTGACGCTTATAACTTGTATAAGCATCGTCACGTTAGCTTGTACCTTATAACATTTCAATAATATAAACACCTTCTCCAGCTATATCTGTTATAAGCGTCAATGAGTCTCCCTTTTTTTTCTTTTTCTTTTTCTTTTTCTTTTTCATTTTCTTTTAAACAAACACAATAAAATAACAACATTACATAATTTAAATAAAACAAATCATTACAATTAACTCAAAAATTTGTACATTTTACAAACTAATATACAAGAAAAGAAAGTAAAAGGCTAAACATATAAGAAAACATGGACTAAAAATGTAAATAAACAAAACAACAAGGTCAAAACTTTAAAAATAAATAAATAAAATAATAAAAAAAATACCCTACATAATTTTCTTTCTTCCTTCTGTGTGTACCTAGTAAAAAACATACACTACACAAACACATAGGAAAAAACACACACTACACAAACACATATACAAACACACACTACACAAACACAAACTCACACGCCAAAAAAAGAATTAAAAAAAAAGGTTGGCCGATGTGATTCGGATGGCCATGCCACCCATAACGCCACTATGATGCACATCCCGGTGCAATATGTGATGAAAAACAGTTTAACAGGCAGTAATTTTAAAATTAATATATCCATTATTAGCAACATCATCAAATAAAGATGCAGAACAGAAGACTATAAAATTACTTGTTCACATGAAAGGTTTTTCTCCATGAGATCCATATACACCAGCTATTTGATCAATTACGCATAAACATTAAAGAGATGCCTTATGTGTCACACCCAGTCTAAGGCGGAAACTTAGAGTGTGACGGACGAAATCGCCATAACATATTGGTATAAGACAATAGAGAATTCACTAAATGATAATCCACACAAAATATCATGACGACGCCCGACACATGTTGAGACTTGTGTCATGGTTAGTCACACCACGACAAACATAGTTATAAGTAAAATAAATCCCACATCCCGGGACAAGCATGCAATAAGTCCATACAAAACAACGAAGTCGTAATAATGCAAATCACTCAAGGGATCACAACCCAAGAGGGTCTTGACCTAAGTCTCACTAGGCCAGGCAGGAACTCTTTCCTACCTAAGCATTGTTATTGTTATAACTGAAAATGAATTCTCGAAAACGTCAACATAATGTTGGTGAGCTCGTAACTTTAAGTAATAAAAACATTTACCGTATCTGGAATACTGATGACATCAAATAAGTACATTTTATTGGCATCATTTATCCTATGTTATTCGCTTGTTTTCTATTATTTTCTATGAGAATTGATATTTAATCTTTTACTTTTGTAATTATCATTTATAAACAAGCATTTGGTGAAAGTTAGTTATTTTGGACGGAAATTGGAGCAAAATGGATCAAGTTGGAAAAGTCTACTGAACTGAAGGAAGGTAACCGTATCATTTAGACAGATACGCCGTACATGAAGACTTAGACGAATATGAAGACCAAAGCCTGACTTTGAAGCATGCGCCGTATGGAACTATCCCATACGTCGTATATGAAACCTTGGTCAATGAGAAGATCTAATTTGTTTTACTCCAGATACGCCGTATTGCAGTCCACATATGCGGCGTATCAATCTCAAGACTTCACCAAGATAAACCAAGATTCTATAGAACATGCGCCGTATTAAGACTGAAGATACGCCGTATCTCTTAATGGTGTACGAATATTCCTGAATATTATAATCTTGGACTCCACGCGAAGTTACCTCGATACGCCGTATCAACTTAGTTGATACGCCGTATCGATCCTGCAGACAGAAAGTATAAATACGCCATTCGACAGCCAAAATATATATACATCACAAGGGAGAAAACCAGACGATTTGACAGCACAAGACACACCTTAAGGACGAATTCAGAGCAGTAAGAAGGTCCTGCTAGTATTTTAATTCATAGGATAACTCGTTTAATTGTATTAGCAATTTGTTAATGGTTGAGTTAGTGTCTTTTTCACTATTTGATCGGACTTAATATTTTCCAGCTGTTATAAAGAGTATTTGATGTTTATTTGGTTTCTTTATGCATGTGCTTTGATTACATATTAGGATCTATCGCGTCTTGTCAACGTAGGCTCGCGCAATTACTTCATTAGCATTATTATAGTTAATGTAAGCATGTAAAAGGGACAAATAATACATAGACCTAGTAATCATTAAGAGTTTACTCGCCTGTAACTAAGATTCCACTGAGAGAGAATAGATTTTAGTACTCATCTTATACAGCTAAGCAATTAAACGTGTGACAAGTTTTTCTACTATCAGTCAGGCCTCTTATCTGTATTTGTCTTCTATCTGTGTACGTGTGTGCCATTCCTTCCCTTGTTTTATTTAGTTAATTGTTTTATTTGCTATTTACTTAATCTACACAATCGTACCGCCTGAAACCCCCTCCCCTTTGGTTAAATTAGGTTATTAGAACTAACTTAGGATTAAAATACTGATAGATATCTAAGGCGTTAACGTTCCCCTCTTAGTGTTCGACACTCTACCTAGCAACTATATACATTGATCGGGTACACTACTCGTTATTGTGTGTTATAGGATAAGTCGGCTAAATATAAATCTGAAACTTGATAAGATATAATCTATTCTACAACGATATATGAACGCGCCAAATACAAGTAAGACAATAGTGCATAATAATAGCGCAAAGCAATATCCAACCTCAATCAATAGAATCACAAGTGCTTTAGGTTTCCAAACATGTCGCCTACTAGCTGGAGCTAGACAGTTGGCTTAATAGTCAACATCATAATCATCAACATAGAAAAAGACTAATGAAAGAACAAGTGAGGAGTATCTTCGTGATTTGCAAACTGAATTTCATAAAAGAGCTCCTCTTGCCAACTCAAACTGTTTCATTAAACGAAACAAAAATTTTACAAATGCTAAAACAAAAATGAAAACACTGTGTTAGTGCAAATATTACGATATTTAATCTATACAGTCTTGTTTGTTTTGATTGATGACAAACGTATAACTTGATACATAACGTAAAATGTACAAGTTACTTGTAATCATACTTTGTCTCAACAAACATTCAACACCTCTCAACGTCTCGAGTCATCGTATGCTACAACACAGGTTCGTACATGTTTGTTATGTAGCATTATGATCAAACCCCTTGACCAACCACTTAGAATGACTAAAATACTTTTTGGGTCTTTAAGTATTTTAGGTGTCAAAGTGCACTTTAGGTGTCAAATAAAATAAGTGCAATATTAGGTGTCTAAATAATATTAGTAAGTTTACAATGTATAAAAATGTGTCTTATAACAACATAAGTACATAAAACATTTTTAGTAACTTACTAAATATTATTTAGCTAACTAATATATTTTTCATATACAAGTAACTTACCTTTTTAAGTTAGTATATACATTTGTCTAAATGTATTTTTCATAAAATGAAAAATGTCTTTGTCATAGATCATTTAAGATGTGTCATAGTTTGTACTTGACTTGGAAACATCTTTAGAAAATAACTTGGTCAAAGAACTTGCAAGATGTGTCATAGTCTTGTCTTGTCAATATGCATATGTCTTGTCAACACTTAGTTTCAAGTATATGCATATGTATTGTCTTATCATAAATCTTGTAAGAGATGTTCTTGATTTGACATATAGTGTGTTGACTTAGATAATCTTGAACATGGTTTTGGAACATGGTTTTATCTTTGTTAGTTTTTGAACATGGTTTGAAAAACCCCTTTGTAAATTTGCCTATAAATAGGAGTTTATGGTTTACTTGCAAACTTGATGAAAATCCACACACACATAGATAAGTAGAAAACCATGTAGATCACCCTTTATATAATGATCATAATGTTGCTAACATTCATCATTGTTGTAAGCATATGATACTTCATGATCAACCAAGAAGGATACAAGATCTTGAAGTCGTCATTCATCAAAGCATTCTAACATATGAATATTCAAGGGCACTTGACATCCTCAATGGTTGAAGACTTCTTATTCAAGAAGTTCATGTAGATTAGGCATGCATATCCATTAGACTTTTATGTCATGGATCATCTTTGTATCACATAGATTAGATGGTTTATGTGTTTGTGCCATAAAACACAAGGTTTTTATGTTGGGCCACAAAACATAGCGGGAGTGGTTGTACCCTTGGTAAAGAACTCGACATCTAGCTTAGTGTCGGTAATTTGTATAAGCGACGACGGGAGTGGTTGTACCCTTGTAAAAGAACTCGACATCTAGCTTAGTGTCGGTAAACTTGTAAGCGACGTGTAAGGTTTTCTCCGCCGAGAAGGGAGGTTGTTGATCTAGTGAAGTAACTCTCGAGTTGGATACTCGGGGCGTGGACGTAGGGCAAGGAAAAGAGTCCTTGTAGCCGAACCACGATAAATACTCATGTTGTAAACGGTTTGCACTTTCCTTTTACTTATTGCGTTACTTTGATGTTTGCATGATGCGATTGCTTGTGTTGTGACTTGTTGATTGTACTTGTGTGATAACATGTTTCAAGTTATGTTGGTCATAAACTACAAGCAACATCTTTCATATTACAACAAGCTAAAATGGACATTTGATACAACAAGTAATAAAGTTTTTAAACGGTAACGTATTCACCCCCTCTACGTTTTCACATATGTGTTTCTTATTTCCTTTCTTGAATTGTTGCTTCAATCATTTACTTCAGCAGACGCCATTGCAACATACAGGGAAGAGCTAAAGCTTTGGCAGTGGTTTAGTATTTCAAATAATATAAGCACTAGGGGGACTGTCAAGCAACAGCAATACATAGTCAGTGGTTACTTGGATAATTTGTTTAAGGATTATAATGATGTAGAAACAGTCGTGTTGGTCTGATATGTACAGTAACTATTAAGATGTAATATTAGGGTGTTAACGCGCATGTTTCCCGCTACTAGGCCTGAAACATGCATTTTTTCTGTAATGACGAGCGGCCATAATATAAATGCAGGATTTCGTATAACAATAGGGAATTGATTTGCACACTTTGAAAATTGATTGGGACACTCCATCTGTGCATTAAATACTTGTACAGTATTAAAAACTGTGTTTCAATTGCTTGTACCTTGAGTGTGCAAATAAGTTTTGTGAGTGTGCAAATCATTAGCCATAACAATACCTTGTTGTTCCACACCTGCACTAACCAAAACAAACGGCAAAGGCCCCCGCCGCAACGCGGCGGGTTCATACTCCTTGTTTGTTTATAAGGCCCATTTGTTATATATTTTAATCGGCCCATCGAGTCGAACCTTCCGGATGTAAAAGATCTATATAATAAAAATAATACCGGAATAACATTGTAAGTATGGCATCATCAGTCTTTCACCGATAATACAATACTGGGGGGGGCATGTTGGTTAAATGTCCAGAGGACATGTACCGGGCGGAAAATACCTTCACGCGTTCGAAGGACACGGATCCGAAGGAGCACATATCGGATGACCACTGCATAGTAAGAACACTCTTTTACCCCGAAGATCCTTCTACCCAACAGTCCATACCAATGACCATGCTCGAGTCGCTTGACCCGGATATTACGAGATGTTGTCCCCCACGTGGACTGATGCCTAGCACCTAGGCTAGGCATAACTCGGCTCACCATTTCCCCATGTTGTCGAGTACAATGTTTGGGGTAGTATAAATACATCAACCTCATTCTATGTTCAACTAACTTATTTACCACACATTTATTCTCACCTTTCTTACTGTGCCTTTCGGCCTAAACCTTAGCTTACTCTTACGCCGGAGCTTGGTCTTGGGATCAAACCCAAGGCGAGCCTAACACGTGTTTGTCATCTGTGTGGGTGCTCGAAGGACGTCGTTTATCCGGTCCGAAGGAACTCACATATGCTTAAGCCGATGTGCAATTATTTACCTTTACAAATTCTCATGAAAATACAAATACTATACATTACTACAATTTATTAATTCATTTGACATGTTATAATTGTTTCAGAAACATTTCGTGAATCAAAAGGGCTTAGCCCGTAAGAAAGATACAAAATAAGTATTATTGAATACCCTGATTGTGAAATAGTACCCTACCAATTGAGTAGGCATGTATTCCGGATGTGATCTATGTCATGAGGATTTTCTAAAATTTACTCCAAACAACTATATTGAGATGTTTGGAAACAAGGTGCATGGTGTTATACACCTACGGCGTAAGCCATGACACCCACCATGTCATTTTGTGGGTCGGCGTCTTGGCCGTGCGCTCATGGCACTCGTCATTCGTTTTTTTATAAACAGATGGGTTTTTGTGTGTTGATATGTGTGTGTAGTGTTTGCATGTATTTTGTGTGTTATTTATTTATTTATTAATTTTTTTTTCTTTATTTTGTTGCAGGTTTGAGAGGCGAAGATGGTCGATGATGAATATGATGTCTTTTTGATCTTTTTCATTGTTAGAGAGCTAGGTGTGAAACATCATCAATAACATTTCTTGGTGTATCAGCTCTTCACCTCCCCAATAACCAAAATACCATCTCTAGGGGGAAAAAAAATAAAAAATAAAAAAATAAAAATAAATTTGGTGTATGTAGGTTTCACAAAACACCCAACCAAAAATACCCCCACACTCACAAAAAAAAGAATAAAAACATAAATACCAAAGGCACCAATCATTGAGACAATGTACGTACCAACGACGCACCAATGCAGCAATACGCAATTGGCTGATTTTGGTAGCGAATGACGCTTAAGCTTCCCTTACACCGTGCTCTCTTAACCTTACATAATTAATGACTTTTTTAGTTCCTAATAGTTGGTTTCTAGAATTTTTTTTTTCTTACATGATTAATCTTTGAAATGTATAAAATTTTGTAAGTTATTTGATTCTAATAAGGTAATGTTTTTTTGTTTTAGGGTGTTGTTTTATTTAAAGAGTTGGTTTTTGTCAAGTTATAAGAAGTAACTTATATAATAGAAAGCTAACATGATAGCTATAAGTTAATGTCATGATATACTGTCTTACCAAACTCCACCTCATGCTCTTTTAGGGGATTATGTAGATAATGGACTTTTATACCCACCTCAAAAATTTGTGCATTTTTTTACAAAAGGTGAAGATCGGTGGGATCACCCTGGTCCCATGCATCTTAAGGATGCCAACCGGACCCTCCCCCAAGGACCCGGCCCCAGGCAATGAGCACCTGTCCCAGTGACTGTACTTATCAAGAGGTGGGCTATGAACCCTGGTCATTTTTTAAAAAAAAATTGTGCATTTTATACCCATTTTTAAAACACAAACCCCACTAACCTTATATTTTGGGCTTAGGCTTATGTTTTATAAGCGCCTTATAGCTTATAGTAAATAATAAGCTCATATGCTCTCATTCATGGCATTTGCTTATTATATTTAATGAGGTAAAATGACAAAAAAGTATATAAACATAAAAATATGTAATTATTAAATGAGGGATAAAAGTCTTCTTTTAATAACTTTGCTATATAAGCTCGGGTAGGGATCCAGTGAGAAGAAAACTTATAATGAGAAGGATGAGAAATAACTATAGCAACATATTTAAGATGCGTCGACTTGAATTCGATGCATCTCTATTCATTTAGATGCATCCTAACTAGTTTCGAAGGTGATTTTGAAGTGAAAACGATGCGTAGTAGTACTTGCAACAAATTTGACCAGCAGAGGACGAAAAATACATAAGATTTGCCTAACTTGCTAAAATGCATCTAATATATGTATATGCATCTAATTTTTAGTTAGAAAATATATTATGATGCATCTAAAAGATTAGGGATGTATCTAATTCAAATCGATGCATCTCTAATGTGCGGTTATAGTTATTTCTCATCCTTCTCATTTTAAGGTTTCTTCTTATTTGATCCTAAGTCATATAAGCTCACCCTTTTTAAAAAAGCCACGCTCCACTCTCATATAAGCTCGTAACCCAATAGCCAAACATTACATTCAGCTTATTTTTGTTGTTACCCATAAGCAGTGGCGGATCCAGGAATTAAGAGTAGGGTATGCACAATTTTTAGTAGAAAAATAGTAAATTCGGGTTTTCAGGTTTTGTTTAGTCGGGTCGGGTTTTTTTGGGTTTGGTTGGTCCAGGTCTGGTTTTTCGGGTTTATGCTCATAACAAGTACTGTATATAAGATCAACATTTACGATACGGATTTATAATGCAACGACCCATAATATAGCCGAAAGTAGATTAACATGTCAATTTACCACAAGCATGACAAAATAAATATAGAATAATAAACAATGTAAACATAAGAATATTATTAATAATCCTAATTTTTGATTGTATATAAAAACCTTAAAGTTGTTCACTTGTTTGTAATAAAGGAACTGATAACCCAATGAAGAAAAAAAAGACACACATTCGTATGTTGTATTTTTAGTTGGGCCCTTAAAAAAGAAAATGAGTGGGCTCAAAGTTGAGTAAGAGACATGGTCCAAATAAAATTATAAAACATGTAACCTAGCACGATCTCCTTCTTCTTCCTAAAAACTCCCGACCTAATGAACTCGAGCATATTGACCTAGAACTGAGAATGATAGCAGGATTATCTGTTTATGAAGCTCTTGTGGATGCTGTACTTTGGTGTTGGTGTCCTCGATCTCTAAATCTAACTTCGAGGTTTCAGACCATCAATTCTGAAGAACGGAACCAGGTTGTCAAGGTAACAGTTACATGCACCTTGTTTAATGAAGGCTCATTATTGATCATTATATGTATTTCAGAACCCCTTAACCTTCTTTTCATTGATCTATTCAATCCTGCAGTTCAGCGTGAGTTATTAAATTTTCTTAATAATAAACTCTTTTTATATATTTTTCTTCAGTATACATATGAGAAGTGATGACGTATAGTCTATACCGGGTCATGAACCCGTTCGGTAAACAATACCGGTGCGATAGCCCACAATGCGTGGGCCATAATGCGCGTAAATACGTAGCTCCGGCCCACGAGGCCCAAAAGCCCAATACGTATTTATGGAACGGATAAAGGATATCTTCTAAATTAGGAGGATATTTACCAAATATCCGATATGGGCGGACACTCCTTGGAGTAATTCTCATTACTTGCGTTGAATGATAGATATGTGTTCTTGTTGAATTTTCATGTTTATGTTATTATTACTAAATATGGAAATATTCGCTAGCCCCCGGTCAAAGTCCAATAAGACGAGTGTCTTGATGTCTAATTTTTGTATTTCCTAACCCGCTATACATTATATTTTTGTTTTTAAGAGTTTTCGAATAATTTGAAAATCGTCTTGCGGGTCAAAACGGTGGACTGCCTCGTTTTAGAGGCCTGGCGGAACTGACGGAACCCTCACAAAGGTTCCGCCAGTGCATTTTCTGGGTAACCCAGTGTTTGGCCCAACGGGACACAAGGAACCCTCAGGAGGGTTCCGCCTGTGTAACCCGAAGGTTCCGCCAGTCCACTGCAGAAAATTTGTCCTACTTTTCAAAATTTCACAATCCATAAAACATCAAATCCTTTCCTTTAGTGAGAAACTATCTTCTTAACACTCCATCAAACACATTAAAACCATTTTCATCCACTAGAACAATTTGGAAGCCACTTCCTGCCAAAATTCAAATTCAAAAAACCAAATAACCCAAGGAACCCTCACAAAGGATCCTTCAAACCTTTGCAACACCTCAAACCAAAACATCTCCCATGAACTCATAGCATTGAGTGCTCATGATGATCTTTCACTCAACCCAACTCCATTGGATTGACTTCCAATGATTTGACAAGCTCTTGGTTTCATTGTTAAGGATTGTTTGGCATAACTTGAAATTTGAACAAATTGATAGTTAAACGATATGTTTCGTGGATAGATGTACTTCTAGCATCATTTGTTATCTTTGTACATTGTCTTGTACTAACGGATATGCAGGTAGACAACATTTGGGATGTTGTCAAATTTTCAAGTCTATGGATATTTCACTATGTATAGTGAAATTCATTAGCCCCCGGTCAAAGTCTAACGGTTAGAGTTTTTCTATATCCAACTTTTGCATTTCCTAATCAGTACTATATTTAAGTTTTGTTTTTAGGAGTTTTCAAAAAATTTGAAATTCGTCTCGAGGCTCGAAATAGTGGACTGCCTCATTTCTGGTGTCTGGCGGATCAGGCGGAACCTTCCAAAGGGTTCCGCCAGTGCATTTTCTGGGTACTCCAGAATTTGGCCCAACGGACCAAGCGGAATCAAAAACTGGGTTCCGCCTGTGTATTCTGAGGGTTCCGCCAGTCATGCAGATTTCTTTTTAAATTTTCATTTGAGACCCTCACAACACTCTTTCATCCTTAACTCATCCTTCAAGACGATAAGGATTTACATCGAGTCATAACTGAATCTTAAGTTATAGATGTATTATCGAGTCTTTCTATCCAATCTCAACCAAGTAAGATTGACAACTTAAGTATTTCGTTCGAAATATTCAAGTAAACTTGACTTACTACCGTAGTC